>JASCZI010030246.1:158689-180875 GCA_036250425.1 Stylosanthes scabra
TAGGTAAATATGTTTTAGCTATAACAAAGACCATTATTTAGTGTAAGATTTAAGTGTTATTGTTAAATGAAAATGAATTGCATGTTCCCTTTGTATAAATATTAACTACATTATCCAATGGCTAAACCCTTTTTATATATTATCGCTGAAGATTACAGATCTTTCTGAAAAAAGTCAGATTGTGTATTGGAATATATTAATTAGCCATTAACCAAGTTAACTTATATTCATGCATTTTGACCAAGGCTAAGTTACCTTTTGCAGCTGTCTTCTTAACGAATTTACTTAAATCTGCTGGAATAAGTGCTTGGTCCAGATTCATCAGGAATTTGGAGAGAAGCTATCTACCTAATCATGAGCTGAACTTCAAATAAGGTTGACCGGCCATGCTTATTCGAAATATCGATCACTCAGTTGGCCTCTGTAACGGAACTAGATTAATTGTCACAAGACTTGGAGAGAAGGTTATTGAGGCAAGAGTTTTATTTGGAAGTAGCATGGGTGACACAGTATATATTCCGCGCTTGACACTGACTCCATCAGATAGAAAGATCCCCTTCAAATTTCAACGGCGGCAATTCCTCTAATCCTCTCATACGCCATGACAATTAACAAAAGTCAGAGACAATCACTTAGTCAAATTGGATTGGTGCTTAAGCAACCAGTTTTTACCATGGTCAACGCTATGTTGCTCTTTCAAGAGTGACTCAGAAACAAGGGCTAAAAATTGTGATTGATCATGATGATTCCCAAAATTCAATTGCGACCAGCAATTTAGTATACCACGAAGTGTTCCGAAATCTATAATACACTGAGCAAATCCAATCATAAAAGGTAAACTTACATGTTATGTACTTCACAATTTAAATATAGTATTATTGCATTTCCATTGCAATTTACATATGTGAGCATCACTTATGTTATTCCTATTATCTATTTATTATGTAAGGTCTTAACATCAACAGAAGCAGCAGATGTATCAATTTGGCTGATCAGAGTTTATTGTTTATGATTGACAGCTCATGAACTTCCTACTCACATGCTATTAGCATTTCGTATTATCTTAACTTGACACTTGCATTTTTTTGTTGACATGCAAGGCGTAACAGCTCTTTTTTGGAATCTTTTGTTAACATGGAATCAGAAGGTCGCCATAAGTTAATGTATATGTATACAATCTTTATCATTTCATATGTCAAATTACAAACATTGTGGTGTATGAACAATTCTTACACGTTTTTTTGTCAAAGTGGAACCCTGCTATTTCATTTCCTTCCCCCCTTACATGCTGCCATTACGGTAACCTATACTAATACTAACTTCTCCCAGCAGCAGACCTCAGTGGCTTGCATAAATGTATTTACAGAACCACAATAATAGACAAAAAGACATGGGATTATCAGCTACATCACTATCAGATTGAATTACGGGACAAAAACCCCAGGTTCATACTCAAACTAAACCAAAATCATCAACTCATTCGAGCATTCAAACATGTTCTTTCCATAAAAATCCTATCAGCATGATTCCCGTATTCAAATTAAACATCTTCTTTGCTGCCACTGCTTATTCAATCTAGCTGCCTCAACTAAGTCATCACATGCAATGTTCTATTTATAACTTTTTTTGGGATTTTTTCTCGACCGCGCTTATGCGCGGGTCCTTGCTAGTTAAACTAAAGAAAAGCAAGTAGAGCGGAAAAAAAAAAAGCGTAGGAGTGTTTGGGTACCCTGTCATGCATGTACGGACACTAATACTAACACTGTAACATATATATACGAAATGGAGGATTCTACAGACCAAAGTGTAAAGGTGTAAAGATGTCCCCATATGGCTGTTGGATGTGCAAGATCCTTATGGGAGTTGAGAAGGAAATAGTGTTTAGTGCATATGGTGTACGACAGTGATTGCTTTTGAGAAGTAACTTGCATGTGACTATGTGAGACGTCTTCGGCTTCGGTATGCCTAGCCTATAATTATTTTTGAACATTTGATAAAGTGAATTGATAAAGTGAAAGTGGGTCAAAAACCTATTAGGATGTGTAGAAATGTGGATGCCTTATATGTATTTTTCAAAGAGCTCGTTTTATTGCTGGAGGACTTCCCCCTTGTCATTATAGGACTTCCTCCTTTAAGCCGAGTCTATAATATTTTTTAAATATATGTCAAATAAGAATATCAAAATTCCCCATGTTACAGGGATTCCTACGGAAAAGGTTTCGAACGAACTCTATTAGTGGAAAATTTTCTCTGTCAGAATGAGAATGTGGGGCAAAATCTCTCCGAAGTAGTGGCGGGGATCCAAGCGGAAAATCTCCAGCCCCATCTTCAAATCACCGATAACGTTTAAATAGCTAAAATGCCTTGATTTTAATAGTCTATAGGATAGACTTTTTAGTAATTTCACGTCACATATAAAGGATTTTTTTTAAATAAAATAAAATATATCAAATTTATCAAAATAGGCACGCTCTCAGAAAATTACGAATTTAGGTCCTCCTTACTTATCTTGGGCTTTGCAAGCCCGGAATGCATTATACACGTATCTCGAGCTTGCAGAGCCCGGAATACGCCCAAAATTTCATTTTATATGTATCTTAGGTCCTCCTTACTTATACTTGACATGTTATTTTCTTTCAGACCAAGTTTTCTACCAATCTTATGCAAGTCACCCAACAAACGCAAGAAGAGGATGATGAAAGTGCTGCCATAGTTGACCCGAACGTTGTATGGCGTCAAATTATGTCTGAGCCATACAAGAACCGGCGAGTTTATGGCCGGTGGATTCTTCGCCTCATTTCTCCGCAGATCTGGCTATGGAGGTTCTTTAGCCTCTACCACCGGCACTCACACAAGCCCAGCTGCTCTGGAGGTTGTAGACTTGAGAGAGCAGGTCCAGAACCTGACGCAGATCCTCGAGACTCAGGGGTAGATGCTGCAGCAGCACATAGCTGAGGTTCGGAGTCTCAAGGATATCCTAGCTGAAAAGGATGCACGAGCGAGCAGAGGAGCATCTACGGTGCATGGAGGAGATACATCGGCAGATGACAACCTTCTACAACCCCTTATGCCCTACGAGCAGCACTGCTGTGGGTGGTTCAGGTTCTTTGTCTGCACCACCTTCGCCACCTCGTCCACCTAGCCAGCAGCCAGATCATCCTCCAGTCGATGATGATGATGATGACTACGAGGATGCGTAGCTAGGCTAGTATTTCTTTACCGTTGTTGTTGATGTTTAGCTTCAGGGACGTTTTTTCTATTTTCATGTATGGATTGCCTTTGTTACATATTTGATTTTTTAATTTGTTTTATTAATAATCAGTTACGACTTTTTGCTATTTCTTGTGTGCATTGGGAAATTTAATTGCGCAATTCAGTTCAGGTTTAATTTATGCAACAGTAAATTTTAAAAAAAAACAAGCAAACCTGATATGCATATTTTCGTCGGATTTTCCATCGGATTAGTGCTTATTAGTCAATATAATGATTTTCCATCGGATTTTTTGTCAGATTTGAGCTTATTAGTCAACACCTTTTCCTTTGGATTTTTCGTGGGACAAGTTTCTATCAGATTCGGATCCGAAGGAAATCTCTAAATTTGCTCCTTCATATTTCACATGATTTGCGTCGAACGAATCCGAAGAAAATTACCGTCGGACATTCACAATCTGATGAAAATATCTTTCCGTGAACGACTTAACCGTTGGAATCCAATCCGACGAAAGCCTGTACAAACCGTCGATTTTCTTTAAAAAATTCGACAGTAACAAGCGTTTCTCCTGTGGTGACAAAACCTAACGTAGTAACCTAAAAGAGTAAACACCCTTTCAGGTCTCTAATCATTTTCATTTTGGACTTGACACCCCTTAATGATACTAAAACCCCAAAATGACCCACGAGCAATTCAAATACTAGACACATCGACCCCTACAACGTGCTGGGAATAAGTTACGGTGTGACATGTCATGTTAAAGCTGATGTGTCAACCATTCACATGTGACAAGTGTCCATGACTCGTCAGCTTTAACCTGATATGTCACACTGATTACCTATTCCAGCCGATTGCAGGAACCGATATGTGTAATTTTTTAATTGTTTAAGGATTACTATGGATTTTAGTATCATTAGAAGGCGCGAAGTCCAAAATAAAAAGGTTAGGGGTCGGAAAGAGTGTTTACTTTTTTAAAAAAAATTTTGGGCCTCAATAGCAACCATTTTTTAGGTTTACTTATTTTTCTGTAAAACAATATATATTGACATAAAAAAAATTTGCTGCTAAAGGAGTTTCTGCCAAATAAATACATTCTTGTAATGTAATAATAAACTATACAAGCTAGAGTAATTACATAATAACATAAAGACTCAGTTAGAGTGCGTGTTATTGTAATACACACATGAGGCCACTAAAGCATACATATATATTGTTACGAAAATTATTGCTAATTTAGACGCTAAATGATTTTGTAAGAAAAATAAAATGATCATAGAGCAAGAGGTTCAATTATCAAAGAACGAATTCGATTCTTTGCTGAAGCATCCGGTGCTCCATGAGCATCTCCATATTGGTATGTGCACTGAGAAATCCTAGCAAGGTTCATTGCCGTTTCAGTGAAAGAGTTTGAGAATGGAGAATCGGTGACTCTATTTTTGTTCATTTTCTTCCATGTCTCATCTAACAAATTGTTTATGTATTTGTGTGCACATTCCTCACTTGTACCATTTTCCCTCATGTAGCATATAATAGAGCTCGCTACTTCACCTCTTTCTAGCTCGGCCTACAAATTAAAATTTAATTAATGATCAGACATTAACTTAACTTGTCCAGTTAAAAAAAAAAAGAATATACATTATTAGCTAGGGTGAGGCAAACTAAATCACCTTGGAAGTTCCCAAGTCGTTGCAAAGTCGAAAAATAGTAGATGGTCGACGCAACAGGTGATGGTAATTTTGCAAGGAATGAAGTGCTTCTTTAGTGATGTTGGGATTCAACAAGAAATAGGCATGTGTTAATATAAGCACGCCAGAGACTGAGACCCAAGCATTATTGAGGTACTCCTCAAATTTTGGTATATTTTTCTCCTTGCTCCACTTCGCTTCTATTAGGAATGCTTTCAACATATCTGACCACTGTAATTTGAAAAAAAAAAATCATTAATTAGTTTGATCTTGTTATTACTTATTAGTACCCAAAAAAAAAAAAGATTTTGAGGTACGCATACAATTTTAGAAACCAATTTAAGTAACAATTATTGCACTTACTGCTGTGGTGAGATAGGGAAGGATGTCTAGTCCTTGGTTGTAAAGGACATGATAGGCCAATTCGTTGACAGTGTTGTAGAGCGCTAGAAAGCATATCCTCATGTAATCTGGTAGAACTTGAACTGCTTTAATATCCCAACTGCAATGAAATAAATAAGTTATATTTTATCAGTTATCATCACGTATATTAAAAATCAACAAAATATATATATACTAAAGTCAATTACTAAGTATAAATATACGTATTAAAAAAAGTTAAACACGGGTATTTATTTTTCTTATAATCAATGGTGCTAACACCAAAAAAAACACATGTATTATGCATAAATAGTGCTTAATTTTATTGTACCAATATCATTTTCTGGTTAAAAATAGCCACAAATAAGCTCTCGCGTATTTAAAAACATATTTATCATTTCATAAAAAAATTATTATATAATTGTAAGTTTGGTTATAATTTCCTTATTCTATTATGAAAAATCTAATTATTCTAATAATTGATTATTTAGTTGAAAAAAATATATTAATAAAG
Source organism: Stylosanthes scabra (assembly GCA_036250425.1). Taxonomy (NCBI): domain Eukaryota; kingdom Viridiplantae; phylum Streptophyta; class Magnoliopsida; order Fabales; family Fabaceae; genus Stylosanthes; species Stylosanthes scabra. The sequence goes on from JASCZI010030246.1 coordinate 164,481, forward strand.
ATATGTAAATATATATAAAAACTAATTTACTATGATGAAATCACTTATTCTTAAAGTTTAAGTCGATAAAAAGAAATAACGTGAATAATTATATATGTAAATTTTTTTGCTTAGTTTAATAATTGTCCATATTAGTTAATTATTTATCAACTATCACTAATAGTATACATATATATATATATATATGTACCTAATAATAATAACAAACCAGATACTTAAATTTTGACGAATATTATTCAATCAACAAACTGACCAATTGGTTATTTGAGAAAAGAATTGATGAAGAAAAATATAACTAACCTTTCTACAGCTGCAGTGAAAAGTTCTAGTTCATCCAAGGTCCCATAAACATCATAGATATCATCGATTATGGTAATGAAGGAAGTGACTTTGGTTAATCCTTTGCGGAGATCACTGTACTGAGGCTCAAACGCCATTCCAACACTCCAAAAGAAACACTCCATTAACCTATCTCTACTGAAGCTTAACTTTGAGGCTAATCCTATTTGCTTCCACCACCTTCATGTTATAATAATTACATCGATTAATGATTATAAAAGAAGCGGCAAATAGTGAAGTTAATGCTTTCATGCTAGGTTTGTTCCAATAATTAAAACAAGCAAGTATTTGTAACCAACCAAAACAGTCAATGGTTAATTTTGTGTTTTTTAGAAACACAACATATAAAATCTAAATAAATAAAACATCCAATTTAAATTATTTGCTGATGTAGGCTGAAATTTTTATTAGCTATCTAAAATTGTTGTATACTGTATATTTTAAATAATTACAATAATTTTAATTATAATATTTAAAAAATAAAAAAATAGTTTTTAAAAAAATGGTATTTAAGTAAATTAGCTAAGTATTGTATATAAAGATAAGTGTAAATTAAAGTGATTATATTAGTTACCTTGAGATTTCTTGAAGATCCTCTTGAAGAGTTGACTGAACAACATTAAAATCTAATTTAGCTGCTTCAAGCAATACTTTATTTGCGTCTTTTCTTTTTTCATAAGCCTCAATGTACCATCTGGCTTCGAGTCTTTGGATTCTACGATGCAATGGAAGCTCCAATGCATGCTTCACTTGTTCTAATAATAAGAAGTTATTATTCTCATCATTATTGATGATTAAGTTTTTAAGATGGAAGGTAGTGAATGATTTGGCCTCGTCCAAAATTGGTTCTCCTTCATAACCAAGAAACGACGCCTCGTATAGACTCAACATTCCTTTCACATCTTTGATAACGCTTTTTTTGAAGTTACCATTCTTGTCCTTGAACTTCTCAAACACATCTGCATCATTATTATCAAACATGTTAGTAGCAAAAAAAAAAAAAATCATTATCAAACATGCTTCACTCCCCATTAATTTGTTTTAAGCGTTCATCAGTATTATTGAAAAATATTTGGTAACAACCAAATAATATAAGCTCAAAGCAGATTAAATTTTCTACTTTTGATCTATCTTATACTACTTCGCTAGGTGTTCATGGATAACGGGGATCCAATTACCTGACATAAACTGAATAAATTAAATTGGTTCAAGATTCATGGATAACCGGATATAAAAATCGGGTCCGACCTGATTATATTTTTTGAAAGAATGAAATTCGAAATAACCTGTATACTTAATTACCCTTAATATTAGTTTAAAAGAAAATAAAAAATATGATAATATATAAATAATTTTTAACAAATTACTCATTCTAACCTAATAAATTCATGAAAATTTTTTTTAAGACTTGTTTCTAGTTAATTTTATTTGTTATTTGTTAATATTTTATTATTATTTTTTATTTTTTATTTTTTTTAATTTAATATTTAATCGGATACTCGATTATCCGAATCGAATCAACCCGCATTTAATCGGATTGATTCGGTTCGGATCCAAACACAAAAGTTAAAAAAACTTAACCAATTACATTTTAATTAGTTTAGTTCTTATTCCACTCCAAATTCAAATTAACTCAACCCGTGAACATTTTACTTTTCATATTTTGTGTTATTAATAAAATAAATTAATAATTTTATCTATAATAAACATATAATTATAAATATTATATATAAAAAATTATGAATATTAATTTGAATAAATAATTTTTATTATTATTATTCATTATTACTTCAAATTTGAAGAAGTAATTATTTATATATCTATAGTATATTAAATATAAAAGATAAAATTGGAGTTTTCTCTGGTCATAAAGAAACCACCAATACCATAGTTGGATCCTCAATTTAATAATTAAATTTTCTATATATATATATCACCCATTCACCCTTCCCTTGTGGTTCTTCCTCGTTCCTACCAGATATTCCCTTAAAAGAGCAGAACCACACGCCATCGCATCTAACCTTCTATAGAAAATTATACGGATAGAGACACAAAAAACATCAGCCCGCAAAAGAATATAAAAAAAATTTGGTAGTAAATATTAGAGATACAATAAGAAATTAATATTATTTTTTTTATTATTCATTATTTTTTTAATTACACTTATTAACTCCTTATTGATCTCTCTAATGTTAGTTCTGTGGCATTATTCACAAAATATATATGTCAGCATTTTATATATATACACATATAGGACAATACTATTGTACCCTCGCTTATTCAATGGCAATTTATTTCTTTTAATATTTCGATTTACAATTAACTTAATAAATAATTTTTTTAGTTAAAATACATACTAATAATCTTATATATATAAAAACTAATTTTTCTTCATTTATGAGAATTTAAATTTTATATTTTCAATTTAAAAGTTAAAGATTTATGAATAAGTAATTTTAAAAAATGAGTTGATATTGGCTTAAAAAAATTAACTTACTAAGATTAGTGTGTATATTTAATTATTTACCCAGAATAAAATAAGACCAAACTGATCAATTTGACCGAAAAAAATAAAAAATATATTATTTGTTCGGTTCGATTTAAGTAAAAAAATCGTTTAATAAAATATCGGTAGTCAGAACACTAGTGAATCAATAAAATTCTAAAGAATTTTATATTAAAAATTATTTTAATTAAAAATAATATTATTATATTTTAAATTATTTTATTATTTATTTAAATTATTCGATGCAATCATGGTTCGATTTTGATTAGAAATTTAAACCAGGATCCAATCATTCTATCAGTACCTAAATTTAAATTTACCTGGTGAGACGTCATAGCCATATTCTCTGAGGAGCCTGAAGCTTAAAGCGGCTTGGTGTAGACTCTTGGTATTTACAAAATTGCCACTGATAGTGCTAGTAGACACAAACCTATCAAGTGTTTCTTCTATATCTTTCTCAAACTGGTAACTCAGACCCAATCTTTTCACATCATCAATTAGATCCAGTTTATGCCACATCTCTTCTCCGTTACTATCACGCTTCTGCCTTATTATCATTCTCCTCACTTCCTCTTTTAAATTCCTATTTAAATCCTCATATATCAAATCCTACATATTACAAGGAAAAATCATATTACTAGCTTGAATTTTTAAATAAATCCTTTTTTCTTTAATATTATCTTATACTTATTTTTTAAAATATCAAATACCTTATACACACTAGGCTATTTATCTTAAAATAAAAATTAATCAGTAAAAATAAATCAATAATTATTTCTCCGACAGTTAACAATAACTAAGATTTCAAAATTAAACAAACCGTGGTTGTTATTATTACCGAATAATCATGCTTCAAGGACTGCAAAAAGTCGTAAGACCAGAGGTTAGGCTGGTAATTTGCTGATTTCCTTTGAGCAACAACGGTTGTGGTTGTTGCCACGCATCGGATCTGAAAACCGCCGTTAATAATCCTATGATTACTAATAAGAGGTTCCACTGCTTTTGTATGTTTGTTTGAATTCGAAATAATAATAAAGGAGGAGGAGGAGGAATCGAGTAACATGGTGTTGAGTAGTGCCATTGTTATGGAAGGAAGCTAGGCTAGGTTGGTGTAAACTATAAAGCTTTGCACGGAGTAATTTTCCTTTGGGAAATTGGGGGGAGTTGGATCACATTTATATGCATACATATTGGGGGGTGAGTAAGAACCAAGAAGTAACTCTATGGAAGCACGAAGCACGTGTGAGAAATGCCACTTAGACTATTATTAATTAGTTAATTAATTATTCTTTCACGTTTTGTTTGCGTTGCTAATTTTTCCTCTTAATAGTAGCATACTAGCATGCACCCTTATTTAATTCCAATTGAAAGATGGTTAGATAATAGAATTCGAGTTCGTTACGATAAGACTATATGTCACTTTACCAATTAAACAAAAGAAAAACAAGTAGAGCGAAAAAAAGGCGTGGGACGGACATGACACAGAGAGAGAGTGTGTGTTTGGATGAATAAAACCCCACGTTGAAAATAAGAAACTTATTATTATTAGTTATCACTTATCACTTTACTGTTTAACAGCAAATAACAGGTTCTCCTTTCCTCTCTCTCCCCTTTCTCTCAAACTTTTTAAAAATAATTTTCCAAATTTTTTTTTTCTATTTTCATTTTATATTTTGGATTTTTTTTCTTCTTAAAAGTTGAATATTATTCATTGATAAATATATTCATCAAGTCAACAAGTAATTAGCTTAGGCCACAAATTAGAGGGAATTAATACTACTACTTAAGGATAAAGAGAGACTAACATACAACGTTGAAAAGTTAAGATTGTACATAACAAAGGAAACGTTTTCGATATACCTAATAAATCAGGTGTTCTTATATTTTCACCCGTTCATCTTAATTGATTTTAATTATAAGAATATATATAATTAAAATTAACAGTTAAAAATACATAAACACCGAATATTCCTAATATACTTAAAACGATTTATCTTTATAGTTTATATAATGTCATGATAAAATTAGTATATATGAAATCAAGGTTCTGAAAATCGGATTGGTTATTGAACCGTTCGAGCTACCGAATAAAGGTTTTGAGGTTTAATCGGTTTGACCTATCGTTTTATAATAAAATAATATATAAAATAAAAATAAAGATAAAAAAATAATTATATTAAAATATGGACCTTAAAATATCCTTTAAATTTAAAGTACTAAATCAACAAAGTATTATAATCTTACTCAAGTACAATATATAAAGTCAATATTAATTATTTTATATTAAAATAACTATTATTTTTAAATTTAATTATTTATACTTATTATATTATAATATACAAGCATTTATTGAAGAATAATATTAGTAAATATCATATAATCATGAAAAAATAAAAAATAAAAATAAATTGTGATTTGTAAAAAATATTTTAATGTTTATATATTGAATTGTAAATATTTAATAAAAATGTATGTTAATGATGATATACAAATAAAAATATCTTCAATTTATAGTGTAAATTAAAATCAAAATAAAATAAATAAATATAAACTAATTAGAACTTAGAAGAAAGTTTTCTATAAAAAATAAAGAATATTTTATCCTGCATAACCTCGTGAAAAAAAATAAAAAATAAGTTTGTGATTAATAAAATTAAAGTTTTAGTGTTTATATTTTAATACATAAATATTTAATAAAAATATATTTATATTAATAATGATCAGAAATGCTTGACAATCAAGCCCAATCAAGTCTCTCTGACACACGCGCACCCTTTCCTTTTCTTTCTTTTTTTTATCATCCATTTTGATTGGGGATACATTCAATTCATTCCTAGTTTTTTTTAGTCGTTGGAGTACATTTGAGTACATTTACGTGGTAAAAATGATAGTGATTCATGAAAATCCGGTTCGGTTCTTCATGAAAATCCGGTTTAGTTCTTCATGAAAATTGGCTTCAATTTTTCTTGAAATTCCGGTTCGGTGTTTTAATAAAAATCCACTTAGGCGTGCTTCTAATTTTTCATGAAAATCCGGTTCAGTTCTTCATGAAAATTGGCTTCAATTTTTCTTGAAATTTCGGTTCGGTGTTTTAATTAAAATCCACTAAGGCGTGCTTCTGATTTTCATGAAAATCTGGTTCAGTTTTTCATGAAAATCCTCTTCATTGTTCCTTAAAAATCCGGTTTAGTTTCTGGAAGTAGAAGAAAAAGAAGACGACAACACCGATGGCAACGCAGTAGTAGAACGAGAAAGGAGGAAGAAGAAGAGGAGTTGCAGAGAAATGGAGAAGGAGAAACGCGTGTTTTCAAATTTTGGAAGTTGAGAATTATGGGGTTCACACACGCGCGAGTGGGATAAAATGACTTGGTTGTGACTTGGTTGGTAAAGTACTTGTATGTATAGTATTACGGAATAATGATATACTAATAAAATCATAGTTAATTTAGGAATAAGTGAGTGTAAATTAAAGTTAATATAAAATAAATAAATATAATCTAACAAGAAAAATATTGTAGTTACATATATAATAACCTGCCAATATTGTAAAATATCACTATAGCCTGGTGGCACAAAGCGCCTTTTGCTCCAAGAAGAACACGGGTTCGAATCCATCCATTCATTTTTGGAATAAATTTCTTTAAAAAAATAAAAAACCTGCCGAGTCTGGGTTTAGTCCGACCAATCGGATGCCGGCCGGTTCACCGGTTTGATTCCGGTTTTCTGACAAGCGAATTTTAAGCATCTATCGGACCGTGATTCTGGCCAGTTCAAGGTTTAACCAATTCAATCGGCCGATCCGGTCCGATTTTCAAAACTATGTATCAAATGATGATGATGGAGGATCTATCCTCCACTGAGTGAATTATTGCATTATTGATACTCTAGGTGGATTAGGTATAACTAAGGGTAGAAAAATGAGACTTACTCGAATAGTTTATTATGTTAGTTAACTAAAAAAATGTACAATCAGATTTTGAGAGGATTGATGTGAGAGAACATAAGATGAGAAAATATTACATTCAATCAAAAACCTTAAGGTATTAAGATAATGGAACTAACTTCATGCTGGATCACTCACACTTGAAACTTTATTAGTCTTACCTATGTGTTTTTTATGGTAATGTTAAAGGGAACAATAAGTGGAACTATTGGCTACATGTGGATAAGTGATTGCTTAGTGGGGACAATTTGGAAGTAGTTAGTTACATACTTAAAAAAAAAAAAAACCCTAATGGCCACGTTGACAAGTTAATACTCCTTGTAAATCCTAGCCGCTGATGAGAGAGAAACTCTAGCCGCCACTATCCCAACCACCACTAGCCACCGTAATCTCCTCCATCTTTAACCGCAAGCTCTGTCTACCCTTCCGATTGTCTTATTCACCTATCGTAGCCTACACGGCTACACCTGTAACGACTCCCCTCCTTCGCCCCAACCTTCATTCCCACCGTATCGTCATGTCCGTTGTGCTCTTCAAGCCTGTTCCTGATTTCCGTGTCCTAGAGACAAATGACTTGCACTGTCGGAGGTGTCGGTTGCCCTAGGCAGTTGTTCCCTCTCTGGTTGCGCTGCTGCTCTGTTTGTCTCGCCTTGTGGGCGCCGCTCGTTGCCTTTTTTATTTGGTTTGTAGGCTCCGCCGCTTGTCTTCCTCTATGATCTTTTCCGATTCAGATTTGCCCCGATGTTCACCTCATCCACTCTTGGCTTTGTGACTTTTTCTAGAAAGAGACCATAGCCTTCCCTTGGATTTCTGTTTCTTCCTTGCCTTTGCATATTCCTCGCCGGCGAAGACCATATCCTTTGAGTTGGACCACGGAAGTCATACTCATAGTAGCCACTAAATTTAGACATTAAAGCATGGTACTATCGGAACAAAATGGAAGCGTCGCTCACCTCTGCCTCCTAAGTTTGTTTCAATCCCAAAGGGATAGCAATGATCTGTCCAACAAGGACGCCGTTGCTTTTGTCCAGATATGCAGCTTCCCTCCTCCTCGACTGTGTTGTCATAGGTGTCGTTCTAGATTGGTTTTGTGCTCTGTTACCTATTCTTATGTTACTTATTATAGAGGCCTCAATTATTGAGTTATTACTTGATCTGATTTTTCTGACGAATTATCTTTTGTGTTGGTGTTGAGGATGAGTCTCCTTTGGTGCTCTGCTGTTGAATTCTAAATTGTTGAATTTGTGTTGCTGATTTTAGAGGTGTCAATTGTTGAGTTATTATTTGATCTGATTTATTTGATGAATTACCATTTGTGTTTCTGGTGAAGCTGAGCCTCTTTTGATGCACTGATGTTTAGTTCTAAATTGTTGAATTTGTGTTGCTGATTTTAGAGGTGTTGATTGTTGAGTTATTGCTTGATCTGATTTTTCTAATAAATTATCGCTTGCCTTTATGTTGAGGCTAAGCCTGCGTTGGTGCTATTTATATTGAGGTGGAGCCTCTTTTGTTATTTTTTTTTATGAGGTGGAGCTTTTTCTTTGATTAGTTTATGTGGACATTTAATTAATTTGAAAGTTGAGCTTCCATATTTCATGTTTATGTTCAGGCTGAGCTTTTTCTTTTGCTTTCTGTGTTGAGGCTGAGTCTCTTTTGGTGCTGATTTAATGTTGAGTTTAGTTTGATGTGTTGAGCTGTTTTAATTGGAAATTGAGCTTCCTTCCTTTTATATTGTCTATGTCTGAGCCGTCTTTTAGTTGCTGTTTGTGTTGAGGCGGAACCTCTTTTTGGAGATGTTTGTGTTGAATGGTAGCGTAGTTATCAGAATCGACCCGGCAATTGCACCGGTTAGGTTATTAGGTCATTGGCTTAGAAATTCAACCGTCGGATCACTGATTGAACCATTGGCCCGTATAATTAAATAAAATATTATTATTTTATTCTTTTCTGGCTTAAATTTTATCTTTTTATTAAATTAACAATTATTTTTAAATTTTAATAATTTATTGATTAGTTTATACTCATTATATTTTCAAATATTTAATAAAAAATTAATATAATTAATAAAAGTATATTTTTTTTAACTTGCAAATGTACATTATAAGTTAATATTTATTTTAATTATTGAGTATAATTGAAAATTATAATTAATTTAAGAGAGAGTGATTGTAAAAGTTAAAAGTAAAATTAGAGACAGCCAAACAAGTTAAATAAATTAAACAATAATTTGTTTTTCAGGTTTATATCTATTTATAGGTGGACAAAGTATCTTTTTCCTTTGCAATCAGGAAGTTGAATGTTCGAAACCTGCTGGTTTATGTTCTGTGCCAGTTTAGATTGAACTGTTCGGTTTTCAACGGGTTTGACCGCTGTTAATCGATTTTGTGCCTCAGACGATCCTAGTGACGAACCGAACCGGCCAAACTACTAGTTCACCAGTTTTCGGTTCAAACCGGACTTTGGTGTGATTCTGATAACTATGAATGATAGACTTCTTATAACGTTAATTGTTTTGGTTTGAAGCTAAGATTCTTTAGTTTTCGTGTCGAGGCTGAGCCTCGTTTCTGTTACTATTTATGTTGAGGCGGAGCCTCTTGGTGTGTTGGCTGTTAGGGTGCGTTTGGGAGAGAAACTAGGACTGGGAGACTAAGACTGGGGATTGAGACTGAGACTGAAATAGGTTTGTGTATTGTGTTTGGTTTAAAATTAATTAGAGATAGAGACTGAGAGATAGAGATTAAACTAAGTTGGTGGAGTAGAAATAAATGTTAGTATTGGAAACTATAATGCTGATTGAGGGTATTTGAGTAAAAAAATATTATTAAAGTTTCAGTCCCAATCTCCAGTTTTCTAGTTCTTTCTAACTGGAGGTACTGAAAATACTGAAATTCTGGGGACTGAGATTGAAATTTTAGTTTCACTCTTTGTCCTTTGTCCAACAAACATAATACTGAGTCACAATTTCTCAATTTCATTACCAGAATCAAACACACCCTTAAAGATCAATTTTGCAAATAATGAAGAATACAATGTGATGCGTAAAAGGAATAAAATAAGAGATATTATCTAAAATTTTGATGTAATGATTGAAGATGTATTTTATTGTATTTTGTTAATTTTATTGTGATTGAAACCTCCTTGAATCCTTGATAACAATGCCAAAAGAGATTTAAGTATTTAAGGATGTTTTAACATTTTCCTCAATTGGGTTAACACTCTTAAACTATTAAAAAAATTGCTACATGTGGATGAATTCTATTTGAAGTTTAGAAGGGACCATTTTTGGTAAAAATAATTTAGGGGAGCTACATTTGTAAGAGATAAAATTTAGGATAGTATGATATACTAGTTAGGAACTGAGTTGAAATATTATTTTATTGTGGTTGTTAGTATGCCCTTAGTATTTTGTATGAACTTTGATGTCTTATTTCTCATATTTTGACTTTTGAGCATGATATTTGGCTTTCAATTTTTTGAAAAAATTATTATTTTAATTTTTACTTTTTTTTAGACCTTCTTTTAATCTTCCTTAGATACGTATTATTGATTCCGTGTTATTACAAATTAAACATTAACTAGCTGAAGTACGCGCGGGCACGGACTGCTTTAAAGACCTGTTTTATCAAGACTATGCACAGATTGATTTATAACCTTGTGTTAAACACCCATGCTGCGCTTCTAACTAAGAATCCTAATTCATAAAGCACTATTTTCACACAAAGCATTGTTGGCACAAAACATAACTAAAAAGCATTGATGATAGGATTTCTAAAGTAAAATTTGGAAAACTTGCATATAATAATTTGTTGACATTTCTAATTATAGATTTAGAACACGTAGTCATTTAAAGTAACAAATTTATTCACCATCACCACACTATTTTGACTCATCATATCCATTGACTTATACTCCTAATCCAATAATATACATACATTCAAATTCATATACCAAGATTCTAAACCAACATACATTCAATCAATGAATATGATATTGTAACATTTTTCAAATGAAAAATATAGAATTGTACTATTCTTATAAGAAAGATAAAGAAAAATTGCATGTATAGATTATAAAATTTGAATCTATGCATTACTGGCATCTTTATATTCATCGCAACTTCAAAATCCTTTTGTCATTCACCATCATCACAACTTTGTCCTCTTTGATGTTTGCTTCCAATTAGAACTCAAATGATTCCTCTAACCCAACAATTAAGGCTTCAATTTCAGTTTTTGCTTTCAAAGTGCTGCCTCCTTTGAAGCATATCACTTATCTTGTATTTTTCATGAGATATCCCCCTACTACCAAGATATTAACATCCGGTTTGTATATCAGAGCATTGCCACCATGACTTAGTTGTCTCCAACCTCAATGATCATTTCTTCGCACACCTTTGGTTTTTTGTTACTTCATGCTTCAGCCTATCGAGAAACCTATGCTTTTATTTGTTCCCATGAGCTTCCAATAATTGACACCTTCCTTTTAAAGATCCTTTGGTTCCTTCAATTCCAGATTGACCAAACCACAACAAAAAAAATAGCATACCATCATCCAAGTATCAAACCATAGCCTAATATTTTCAATACCAACCCACTGTATACCACTCCAATTTAAGGTATTCCACAATAAATTAAGACATGGCACTGAGTCTTCATAACCTACATAAAGAAACACATTATATATCTAATATGTTATTCAACTCACTCGTTTGTGTATCCTAAACAAAAGGTATAAAAATAATTTTTAGAAGCAACAAACTTCAGCAACATGGTAATTTTATCATCATCCACCATCTATCAATTGCCGGTAAAGTTAATTCAGTCTTTGTTAATATAAAAGGTCAAAGATTCTAACATAACAATAAGTCATTAACATTTCATATTGCAAATTTCTATATATGCTCACTTAAGGAGTGAACAACAAAAGAATTTATTTTTAAATACAGATATCAAAATCTGATTCAATACTATACTGATATCATTCATTTTCAAGATACTTAAGAGGATACATAATTTACTTCATTGTTTGCTTAGCATTTCAAATACAAAGCAAACAGGCAATCAACCAAACTGGTTCAAATGCCAACTGTTTATACATCTGCAGCAGATTCTAACAACTTGCCACACAACAAATGCACTCAGAGAGAATGACATTCCCAATATTAGTCAATGAAACACCAACGTATTTTCAATTAGAGAACCACCAACTTAATTTCAATTAGGACCTTTTTGCTAATTTAATTTCAAAGTCTATATCATTTCAATTAGGACCTCTATGCAATGTGGACTAAAATACTTTCAAGGAATAGAATAATGGATTGATTTCTATCATTTCAAAAATAGATTTACTACTAACAGTGAACGGGCGAAAGGGAATACTTTGAAATTGTCAATCTTACTCTGATCTCAACCTTATATGTAAGAAATTAGTCTCAAGTCTCAACCAACCCTTCAGCTTTATTAACCAATGTGTTTTTCTTGATTACTTATACAAAATGTAAATCATTCAAAAGCATGTCATCAAGTAACATATATGTGTATGAACATTCAAACAATTAGCATATAATGAAAATGACTAATCATGTTTTATGGTTTTAAGCTAAAAGCAACAGAGGGAAAAGATGAAAAAGTATTGAAACCAACCAAATTACAATTATCAAGAATTAACTTACCAAGTAATGATAGAAACAAAACAATCATCAAGTTGGGCTTTGTGTGTTCTATCATAATTATTCACTTAAAAAATTATATTTCAATTTGATTTACTAACATAATCACAAATGAAGACAACGACATAACAACATATATCAATGTCATTAACAGAACAAATTTCAACATTTTACACTAATTCATTGAAATATATGAAAGCCAACCAACCTTTAAACTTAGTAGAAACTGAATCAATGTCAATAGTTATTCTCAAACGTAAGCCACTTCCAAAAAAACTGTGGGTTTTTTTAATGTAGTGATTAAAATTCAGATTAAGTAGGTTCTTCAACTTTCTTCAACATCTATGCAAAACAACAACTGCGGGTTATTTTAATGTGCAACAATTACAAATCCTATAAAGTGCATTTTCAACTATATTAATTACTATCAGTTAATTTACCTGTTTAATGCTCAACTAAAATCTTAGTTATTTAATTCATAGACACAATTTATTCAAGAATATAAATCAGCACCACTCAACCAAAATGAATAAACACGTAGTATACAGCTCATAAAATTAAAATATCTTGTTTTCTTACCATGCCAAATTTTGTATATCCTTTCTCATTGAATCATGGTATCTTTGATGTACTTCCAAATTTTCATTCTAACAGCAATTGAAGCATATGAATAAATAAATAAAATTGAAATATAAATAAAATTGAAATTCTAACAACACATAATGTGAAGCACACTTTAAATATTTGGTCAAAAACAAAACAACACACACAAGCAGAAACCTTTTGTGCTATTTGTCATATATGCCCTTCTTGGCTGCCCTTGAACAACCAAAAAATCAGTACAAACATTTGTTCAAAAAGGAATATTGGACAGACCTTGCTCTTGCCCTTGCTTTTTCCTTTGATTCCTTCATCTTTGCCCTTAATTCTTCCTCCTTCTGTTCCCTTCTTCGCCTTGAATTCACAACCCCTTCTTCATGAGTACCTATACAATGCCAATTCATAAATTAAATGAAATTTTTTGAGCATATATATATATATATATGTTGAATTATGATGAGTATATATGTAACAATATACATATCATCAATATCAGTGATGAGGAGTTGTTGGTTGATGACTGAATCAACTTCATCATCTTCGCCCTCATGAAAGGAGGAAAAAGAGAAGTTCTTAATGTTATTGGCAACACCACCACCATTGTTATTACCACTACTACTTTGTTGCTTGCTTCCAGCTAACTCCTTAATTGTTCTCTTTGACTTTGTTAAGAGCCACTCAAGAGTGTTGCTGGCTTTATCAAACCCTAACATGTCTTGAAGATCAAAGAACTTGCATGCAATCTCATTAGAAAGCCTTTTTTTTCTTCTTTGCCAATCCCCTTCCAAGAAATTGCCCAAAGTTTCGCCTATTGACTTTTCCACAACTTCACAATTGTAATCCCTCCCCTGAATTCAAGAAACAAAAAAAAAAAAATCAAACCACCTAAAAATAGTTTCCAAGGAAAACAAAAGAATCAATTTAAAAACAATGACCAACAAAGTTCCTTCATCTTTTCTAGAGATGAGTAAAACAAAATCACCTTGCCAGAAAAACTAAAGATTTTATCCTAACAGCAATAATAAAGAAAGAAAACAACCCCAACTTAAAAACCAGAAACACACATTGGTGCCTTCAAAGGGAATAAAGCACCTAATTTAATAATTTTTCAAACAAATCCAAAAATAACTACTATAAAGAATGCTAAAATCACAATCAAAATAACTTACATTGCCATCGATTTGTTGTTTTGCAGTTTCAGCTTCCTCAATCGAGGACATGGTCACAACACCAAAGCATCTGCTACTTTCAATCATCTTATCATAAATCACCTTTCAAATAGCATATTTATACACATTTGAAGGATATCCAGCTTGTCATCACTGAAGTCTGAACTCTTGCACAGCAAAGCAACACAACAAATAGTCTTCTCCAACAATTCTTCTCCACCATATCTAAATCTAAATCCCATGAAAAGCAGAACCCAGAAATCAAAACGAAATTCAATACACTTAATTAAATAATCAAAATCTATGAAAAACCAAAATCCAGTTGTGAAATTAATCAAACAAAAGAAAAATATAAGACATATGCATTACAGAAATAAAACCCGTGTTAGATTTTTTATTAAAATAATTTTCGATAATTTTGAAAAGAAAAACAGAGAAGATATGAAATAAATTGATACCTTTTTAAAAAAATTACCTTTGCAAGAAGGAGACGCATCTCAGAAATGGAAGAGCAGTGGCGGAGTAGAGCGGCAACGGTAGCTGGCATCTAAGCCACGACATAAGCAGAAGACGAGGAAAGAAAAATAGCTTACAGAAGAAGAAGAAAGAAAAACAGCAGTAAAGGGTAGTAGTGAGAGCAGCTCAGTGGCGAAATCATTCAGGGTCGACGCCAATGACAACGGCGGTGGCTTCCACCCCCACCTGCGCCTTCCTCCAAGATCTCCAAGCTTCTTTTCCTCCAACAATAGCAGCAGCGTAAACGACACCCTCCTCCTCCATCACTATTCGCGTCTTCTTTCTCTCTAGCACTCTTCAGTGATGGGCGGCATGAATAGCATCCTCTCTTGCCGTTGCTGACTTCTTCTTCTTCTTGTTTTCTCATCTTTCAATTGATGAAAAGAGATGAGACGATAATGAGAGTAGAGAAGAGGAGAGATTGTGCTTTTTTATCTTTTGGTTTTTGTTTCTTTTCTTCTTTTTCCCTTCTCTTGCAGATTTTTGAGAGAGAACCGTAAAGATAAAAATTATTTGATTTTCAAAATTTGAGAGGAAAAATTCCCTCCAAAACTATCTTGTTGTAGAAGATAGATAGAAGATAGAAGACAAACAATTTCAATCCCGCTTTTACACACTGGGTTTTCTTTTTTGGTTTTAGCTTTTACACACTAGTTAAATAACACTGCCTTTTGGATCTGGAACACGTGTCGAGTTGTGAGGCTGTTTTAAGTTATGTTTAATATAGTAAAATAGATAGATAATAGATAGATTGTTGATTGTTGATGACCAAACCCTCCGTGCGTGTTGGTTTGAGTGATGAAGTTGCTTGATTTTTAATCATCTAAGTTGTAATGTGTGGTGACGTCATGTGCATGATCATGCAACAATTTACATATGACAGTGTGATAATAAAATAATACCTGTACCTAAACGAACTTCATGATTTGTTATGTAAGGACTAGGAACTGCATTTTGAACTTGTGTGTAGGAAAGCTAATTATGTTGCAGATTAATTAGGTGCTATTTTACTTTATAATATTACTTATTTAAATTAATTTTCTCTTCCGTGAATTTTGTAGACACCAAAGAAACTAACAAGTAAATTAAATGAATACAATTTTGTTATTTATGAAATCCTTTTAAGTAGATATTAAATTGACATCTATATAAAGTACAGTGATTAATATATTAAATATTTCTTTTGTAATTCATCTATAATAGTCGTATTTTTATTAAAACTGATGTTTAATAAAAAGATGTGTCAATAGAATATTCCAAACGAATAATTAAGTTGCGGTTAAGCACAAGGAGCAACGTGGTAAATTTGCCAATTAAGTGAGAAAGACATCCAAAGCACGACGCGCACTTGAGAGTTATCTAGTCATCACTCATCACTCATAGTAAGGAAAATTTTCTGAAATAAAATAAAAAAAATGTTTATTTCCTAAAAGAAATGAAAATGACTTTAATTACGTGAATCTAATTTTTTTTTTGGTTTTGCAAGCAAGTTCGCCTTAAGTTAAGGCTATTTTGGTGAAAGAGGCAAGTTAGTAGCAACTTAGGGCGAACTAGGGTTAATTTTCACCAGAGTTGCATGAAGTTCGCCCTAACCTGCGGCGAACTTGGTGGCAGCATGAAGTTAGCTGCAACTAATTAATTAAACTAATGCTAA
>JASCZI010030246.1:182721-193708 GCA_036250425.1 Stylosanthes scabra
ACTTCATCCTCTGAAGCGACATTGAGCCTATTGAAAGGTATGTAACTAGCCTAGCTTTGGATTATAAGAAACACATGCATGTTGGCCTTTACGCTTTGATGAAAGTAGCATAGCTTTATGTTTTGCTGTATCGAAAACAAAGATAAGCTTTATCAGGGTTCTAAATAAACAATCCTGCATTGTATTATTTTCCTTATGCTCAGAATCTTCAACTTGGTTGCTGGTCTCATTTCACCATAGATTTATAAGATATGAAACAGATGCATGTTGGGGTTTATGCTTAGATGAAAGTAGCATTGCTTTATGTTTTGCTGTTATGAAACCAAAGCTAAGCTTTAGTAGGGTTCTAAACAAACTATCATGCATTGCTGGTGTCATTTCACTGGACCTCTAATCGCTTTATATTATATGCATCAGATTCATATTGGCCATTATGATTTGATGAAAGTAGCATAGCTTTATCTTTGTCTGTGATGAAACCAAAGCTAGCCTTTATCAGGCTTCTAAACAAACTATCCTGCAATGTATAATAACACAAGAGACTATTGTAGATTACCATATAATTTCCTTGTTGGTCTCATTTCAAACATCGCTGCACTATAATGACTAAGGTTATTGCAGGTCTCTTCCTTTTAAGGTTATTGATGCTTAGGGACATAGCAATGCAGGGGATTGTGGAGGTTCCAACTCAGTCCCAGAAATGTCTGTCCTGTCGAAAAAAGGTGGTACTATGCGTCCTGTCGGAATTGTTACAAGAAGGACGTATATAAATGTGCAAACTGCGGGCAGCTAGGATCTATATGTTATCTAATTAGGCTAAATTGGAAATGCTTAGCTTTGCTGCTGAAATCAAACATTTTGGCACCAATAAACTATATGTTATCTAATTAGTCTGCTTTTGTTGAGTTATGATTCGGTTCATTAGAAAGCAATGACAAGTTCAATAGTTTTTTTGTATTCCACAACTCAATGCTGTTAAAGAGAAGTGTTTAAGGTTGCCAACTTTCCAGTATTAGCTTATCGTTACCAATGCAGTAAATGTATGTGTTAGTAAATGATTAGTGAGTCTATGATACTACACCAAAGACATATCAATCAATTACAACAGATTAGAGATTTTCCATATTAGAAAAGAAAAATGTGCTTCAGCTTTATTTATCTTATTTTCTAAAAAAAAATTAACATCTTTTGTAGAACCAATGTTTATTCTATTTTTTATGAATTCAATTTCTAAAATGTGAAATATTAAATATATGTTTTATAACAATTTTAAAATGTACATTTATAATGTACTGTAAAGACAATGATTTAGTGGAAATGACTAAATTTGTTGGTGACATAGCTAATATTTCACATTTGTATATAATGTTAAGGCTAAACAAAAGATGCATGAAACGGCGGTTACATGTATATTCCATTTACTTTCAAATATTTAAGTCTCAACACGCATCTAATCATATTTGATTCAACAGCTTTTCAAATAAACAATTCAATAGTTTATAGTTTTAACTTTGTTTCAACGTTTAACACATCATTACACAAGGTTTATGAAAATTTAACGATAGTTAAAAATCCTACAGCCGTAGCATAAATATATGAGTCTCTTTGATGGCTTCCCCGCGCATCGGCGCGGGTCTCTTGCTAGTTTAAATATTTAAATTAGTAAGTATGTGATTATTTTGTACATTTGTTTATTTATTAATTTAGTTAGTTAGTTAGCTGTCACCAAAAAAAAATTTTAGTTAGTTAGTTGTTTGTTTATTTATTTAGCATTAGTTTAATTAATTAGTTGCAGCTAACCTCATGCTGTCACCAAGTTCGCCGCAGGTTAGGGCGAACTTCATGCAACTCTTGTGAAAATTAACCCTAATTCGCCCTAAGTTGTTACTAACTTGCCTCTTTCACCAAAATAGCCTTAACTTAAGGCGAACTTGCTTACAAAACCAAAAATAAAAGTCAAATTCACATAATTAAAGTCATTTTTATTTCTTTTAGAAAATAAACATTTTTTTTATTTTATTTCAGAAAATTTTCCCTCATAGTAATCACGGTCACGCGGTCAAACTAATCAAGAAACATAAGTATATTAACTAAATATTTTTAGGAGGAGGAAGATTATCCCATGTGATGTTCCTCGTAGGAGCAGGTAGCCTATCAACGTTTGTTGCATAGTTAGTCTTGGAAAGATTAAATTAACTTTAATTTTTCAAGCAAATTTACATAAAATGCATACTTGAAACATATTATTCAAGATCCGATCACCAAAAATAATATTATTCAAGACTCATGTTTTTTTTCTAAAACTATTTCAATTTTTCTTTTGGATACAACCAATTAAATATTTTACTTATTAAAATTATGAAATATTTTTCATTAATTAAAAATTATTTTTCTTCAATAATATCCGGTAGAACAAATTACTACTAATGCGTTATTTTTTATTGTTTTTCTAGTGTTATATATAAAAATCAGAAAGTTAAATACATTTGTATTCATAACTTTAAAATTCCAAACAACTTAAATAAAAATTGTTGTCAATAATTACTGATATAGTAAAAAAATATTAATTTTTAATTTAACAAATTATTTCCACTTGAAAATATATCACAACAAATTTCCCAAAACACTTATAGTGAATTTTCCTTATAAGAATAATTTGATTTAATTATATTATAACCTAAAAATTTAAAATCAAAACGTCTAAGACACTTATTTTACTTCGTTATGAGTGTAATATATTAACGGCAATGCTACATGTACTATTGTACACCTCCGTATATACCATTTTTAGCATGAAAAAATGTAAAGATCATCACATAAATTTTTTTCTACATAATATTTATATTTTTCTATGCTAAAAATGATATATACGGAGATATACAGTGGTACACGTAGATTAATTCATATACTAATACAACATTAATGTTTAAATGACAATATTAGATTAGTATTTCTGAAAAAAAAAATTTAGTCTTCTCACATTGAAATTCTAAATTCTTATTTCAAATAAATATTAAACCGACGTAGTTCTAAAAGTTGTTATTCTTTTTTCACAATTAATACTAAAAAATTATTATCTTTTTATAATGAAGAAAAATGTTGTTTAATTTTTATTTAAAAAAATTTTAATTTCCAATACAATGAAAAATTTTATTTGTTAAAAATGGAACAGTATTATAGAAACATAAGAATTTATTACTTTTAGTTAGTAATAGGTCATCAATTTTTAAAAGTTTCTCATTAATCGTTGGTTAAAAATACCTATCAATATAAATTAAAAGTGTTGTTTACCAAAAAAAATTAAAAATTAAAATTGTTAGTATATAAACTTTTTCCTAATTTTTTTATTTTATTGCTTTTCATAATTTTCAGGTCTGGTTTTTTTTTGTTAACCAAAAAGCGACCGGCTCAATGGATTTTTTTTTATAAAAAAATACAATAAATACAAGTATTACTGAAATGGACACGGACCCATGATTTTACCAATTTGGGCCGATGTTATATAACACAAGCTAGATAATTGCGTGGTGATGTTTTGTGAGTAACACGGGTTATGTTGTCCCATGTTATGTTGTTTCTGGCTCGGGGGAGGCTATCATGGGTTTGGACCTTGAGTGTTGCTTAACACGAGACTGGCTAGCCCGTGTTAGCATGTGGCTGATTTTCATAATAAATGTCCGCCAAAGTTCACGAATTTTTATGGCCACAAATTTGTTTTTGGAATGGAGCAATGCACTTTTTTTTTTGTGGGAAAGGGGGGTCAAAGACCCCAAAAAAGAAAAAACTAACAAGAACCCCTTAGAACGGGAACACCAGAAATATCTCTAAGAAGAAAGAAAGAAACATCAGCAGGAGCAGCTTCAAAGGTATGGAGGCCATAAGGGAGATCATGTCCTTTCTTTGCAAAGCAATCATCAGCGAAGTTTGCTTCTCTAAGGGTGTGCAGCCAGGAAATGTTAGGGACACGCCTTGCAAGAATTTTGATATCATCAATAAGGGGAGCACAAGGATGGGAGGAAGGGCAGTCCTTAAGAATGAGATTCACTGCTGCTATAGAGTCAGATTCCACAACTAAAGGGGAGAGATTATTTGCTATAGCAATTTGAAGACCACGAATAATACCCCATAGTTCAGCATGCATAATAGAACAGCTGCCAAGGTTGCAAGAGTAACCTGAAATGAATTTTCCCTGGTGATTTCTGAAGATGCCTCCACTAGCAGCACTGTTGGAGTTAGCCAAGAAAGATCCATCAACATTTAGTTTAAAGGAGTTCTCATCAGGGGGTTGCCAAGAGATATAGATCTTGTTTGAGGAGTTGTTGACTCTACTATGAAGAGTAGAGTTGAAGGACCTGATAATTTCTTCGAACCGGGTTTTCACCTGGTCTAATCTCATATGGATCGGAGGGTTCTCACCATTGAAGATGAATTGGTTACGTAAATACCAAATTGATGAGGCAGTAACACCAAATCTGCAGGGCCAATCTCCTTTTGCAGCCAAGTTCTGGTACAACCAATTATAAAGATTGAGATGGAAAAAATTAGGAATACCCGATGCGTGAATGGAGGGAGACCAAATGCTAGAAGCAACTTGACAGTCACGAAGGACATGAAGAATGGTTTCATCAAGACCAGGACATCTCGGACAATAGTGAGGTGACGCCTTCATCTTTCTGAGTTGGTGAGGAGTGCATTCTGGGAAACTAACCAAAGGAAAGTTCTGATCCGCTCCAGGCCTTTCCAGTGCCAAATTAAGTTGTAAATTTTGTTATTGGATGTTGAAGAGTTGTTCAGCATTTGGTAGGCAGATTTGACTTCAAAGGAGCCATTATTAGAGAGGCTCCGGGCTATGTGGTCAGCATTCTTCCAAGGAGAGGGAGGAGAGATGGCCATAATCTTTTGGATGATGGAGTCCGGCAAGTAAGTTGACAGCTTATTCACGTCCCAAATACCTGAAACGGAGAGAAAATCATTCAGTTTATCATTTAAATTTATGGGGAGACTTATTAATGAGGGGGCCAGTATTCGAAACCCAATTATGGGTCCAGAAATTGATAGCTAAACCATCTCCGATGCGCCATATGTGATTCTGATCAACAGAGGGCCACGATTTGCAGATGCCTCTCCACAAGTTGGATTTGTTCCTTTTCTTCAAAACTTTAGAAATGACATCAGTTCCACTACCATATTTAGAGCGAAGAACCTTTTGCCCAAAGAGCTTCTCTTTTTTCAATAAGCCCCCACCCAGCTTTCATCATGAAGGCTTGGTTCATAGAGGTTGACTGACGAATGCCAAGGCCCCTAACATTCTTTTGGGAGCAAACTTTGTCCCAGCTGACGAGGTGAATTTTCCTAGAATTCTCAGATTCTCCCCAAAGAGATTTCCTGCATTTCCTGTCAATTAAATTACAAGTAGCAGATGGAAGTAAAGCAGATTGCAGAGTATAATTAGAAATAGAGGAGATGATAGATTTCACCAAAGTACATCTCCCCGTAAGAGAGAGGGAAGAAGCTTTCTAGGAATTCAATTTCGCATTGATCTTGTTGATGATGTCTGAATAAGTATACATGGTGACCTTTGAATAGAGGAAAGGAATTCCTAAATATTTGCCCAGGTCATCAGTTTTAGTAAAACCAAGAGAATCGCTAATCTCACTTCTGATATTGTGGCCAATGTTCTTAGAAAAGAAGATTCTAGTCTTTTCTGTGTTAACCTTTTGACCAGAGCTTTCACAGAATACATCAAGACATTTTCTAATGACCTCCGCTTGATCGAGATTGGCCTCGACAAATAAGATTAGGTCATCGACAAAACTGGAATGGAGCAATGTACTTAATTGTGACTTTTGAAAATTGTGTAAAGTGCCTCCTTTAATTAAAAGGATTTTTTAAAAAAATAAAAGAATGCTTTTTTATTTCGTAAATACTCAATATATCTTTTAGGGAAAGCAATTATTTTTTTTTAAAAAAAATATGGAGGATTCTTTCAATTATATATATATATAAATCACTAAATAATGTGATATATATAATTTTATTTTAAATAGAAAATAATAACCTTCTTGAATAACTCCAATTTCTTTTTCCAAAATATAAATCAAATTTTTTTTTATATTTTCAATATATAAAATACGATAATACTAGATATATTATTATACACATCTATGCATACATCATTTAGCAACACGAAATGTATACAGATATGTATAATGATGTGTACAAATATGTATAACGATGTATACATCTTTATATTTTTTTGTGTTGCTAAATGATGTGTACAAATATGTATAATGATACATATAGATTAATTCTATAAAATAAATACAAATTTTTATATTTTACCAAAAAATTAAGAAAATCCTTAAACATATTATTAAATAAAAAATCCCAAGTCATTACTCATCAGACTATTTTTTTTTCATATGGACTCATTAGATATTTAAATTAACTGAAAATGAACATTCCTAATCATAATTAGAAGAATTTAACATGGTAGTAATGCCTTAAATCATGGCATAGTACTTTTTTGTTCACAACTCTCTCTCTCTCTCTCTCTCTATGTCTTAGCTATGTGACTCTGTCTTTCAATGCGCGTGTTTTTTTTTTGTCTTCTTTTTTTTTTCACCTTGATGCTATAAGTTGACAACGGGTTGGGGAGCAAGCTTCACATTTTTCAACTTTAAAGTTTCTGATACATACTAGGCATCAGCCACATGCTAACACGGGTTAGGGAGTCTCAATATATCAACACAGACTATCCAGCCTCGTGTTAAGCAACACACAAGGCCCAAATCCGTGATAGTCTCCCCCAGCCAGAAACAACATAATAAGGGTCATTCTAAATTGTGTTACTCATAAATTATCATCATGCAATTATTTAGCCCGTGTTATATAACATGACCCAAATTGATAAAATTTTGGATGCATATCCATTTCAATAATACTTGTATTTATTGTATTTATTTATAAAAAAAAAACTGGGCTCAATAGTCAATACAAATTACAATTTGTAAAAAAATTTTTATACACATTACACTATTACAATTACAACTTCATTTAAAAGCTGACAATCTGACATTCACTGCGCTGGTTCTCATTTCACATGACAGGGCCAGGGGCAACATTTTCTCTCATGATATATTATGCAAGTGCTTAACCTGTTGCACCACATCGTGATCCCTTTCTTTACGTGTATACCGAAAGCATTGAACCGTGAATTTGGTCCATTCATATTATTTATATTATATCTTCATGGTTTGAAAACAAAGGAATATCACACTCCGGTTAGTACAAACGATACATGTGAACATTTTCCAATAATATAAATATGAATGGTGATTAATGCTTGAAATAAAAATGTTCTGATAAAGTATAATGAAACATGTGATAATTTCCTATATTATATATGGTCATATGGACGTTCACCTTCTTTACCTTCCTTGAATAAAATGTTCCGTGTCCGTGCAACGGAACACGTGAACGGCTTCCAATAACATATTCTTCAGTTTCTTTCATACAAGCTTTTTAAATGGTTCTAGAACCGATGACTCGTTATTTCTATGTATGACTCATTGTTTTTGTATTGTCTAAGTGACTTAAAAAAAAGTAAAACCTCAGAGGGTAATCCCCCTACTCTCTTGACTCTTGAGGTTGTTTACCGTAAGGCATTATAGGAATTGTGTGGGTTTAGAAATTGTTGCGTATTGGGTCTTAGTATGGGTCTTCAACAAATGGGCCCTAATGTAAAGTGGGTGTGCGTCCAAAATATAGGAAAATAAAATTTGAAAGGTTATGATTACCAAAAATACAGTTGAAAGGTTATGAAAAAAAGGCCGAACTAGTTACTGATGAAATTAAACCCCAAAAAAAAATATGATAGAACGGAGAAGTTTTTTTTTTGGTGTCTATAGAACGGAGAAGTTAATACATAATATTGGGATTTAACCGTCCAAAAAAAAAAAACATTGGGATTTAAATTCATTCAATTCATACCCAGCACAGTTTGTCTATCATCCTATAAAAAAACATAATCCTAAACCAAACACACAATTGACTTGTTGCTAATCATTGTATTTTACGTGTTGTAGTTTGTGTTTCTTTACAATGTTTGTCAATTGAAAATTAAGTTTTTAAAAAAAAAAAACTGATATTTCGTTATTTGAGAATGGATACTGGATAGTGTGATGGATAATTATAGTAATATTGAGAACTTAGAAAAAAGATTTTTTTTGGAGATCTATGCTGTAATTTGACTATTATTAGATTGGACCGAATTCATGATAAACCTGGATAAAATTTTTTAAATGTGTAGCTTACATTCAATCTTTATCATTAATTTTTTATTTTTAATAAAATATTATATTTTTTATGTGATGAATAGCTGTCCATCATAAATCAAATTATGCTTTCACCAAAAGGCTTCTATATATTAAATTTTTCACCTATTATTTATTTTATTCTTTTAAAAAAATTACCCACTCATAGGCAAACCCAATAATCCCCTAACCTTGTTAGGGTGGCCTAACTTGTAAGACTGATTTTTTTTTTCTACGAGGATTCCCTAATATTAATATTAGTTCCAACAAATAAAATATATGAATGAAACACTAATATTGTCGTTGAGTTTTTCAAAACCTAACATAATGACTCTGAATTTCATTAGAACGTGAATCACGATTTTAAATAATTTCGGATATTTTTATCACTAATAAAATTAAAAGTTATTTTTGTTGATTTTTAAAAATTTCAAGGGTAATATTTTCAGTAATAAAAAAAACAAAAATATTAATAAATGGATAAAGAGTAGGGAAAAAAATGTTTGTCGAGAAATGCTGAGCTTCTAGAAATAAGAAAAGAAGAGGGGACAACCGCCAAAAGATCTTAATTGGTGGTGACTTAATTTGCTTCCTACTCATTTGCCATATTTTCCTTGTGCCCCGTCCGTGACCACTAGAGTTAGTAGCACGAGATTTATTTTACTAACTCATATGAAGAGAGTAGACTGAAGAAGATTGGGTATCTATTTGATAGGCCACCATATTCAATGATTTGGAAAACAAATCCACGCACTATTTTGTTGTGTTCTGTGTTATATCCATAGTCACGTGCCTCATGATCTATATCTTCGGGTTTCTCTTTTGTCTTCTTTACATGCCCATAACCATAATCTTAGGTTGTTTATTGTGGTCTTCACGGTGTAGATAAGCTTTTTTTTTTTCAAGATTTTTCTACAACAAAATAATTAACATAATTGATATACATTAGTTTATAGTAAAAATTGATATACATGGTGATATCTAATCTCTTTTGACGAGAGAGTTTCAAACTTTGATGGAGATTTATGGGGAGAGGTTGAGACTTGAGATGGTTTGGGTGGCAAGGTTCACTGGACCGCGTGTTCGATTAAGGATTTGGTACAAATTCAATTACTTTTGGAAAAGTGATCTAATTTTTTTTTTTTAAAGAAAAATAGTATCTCTGTTTTTCAATATCTCGTCTCATTTTTTTTTTTTAATTGAAATATCTACCTTTCATCAGCAGCGTCTATTTTAAGTTCGATTTGATAATGTTGTGGCTCTCAAAAAATGACTGAGCTCTTTGTGCTCTCAAAAAGCAGCTGACAGAAAGTCATAACATGATCGTTTGGTAAAATAACTCAAAATTGCTCCCAATAAGCAGAAGCCACACAAATCGCGTTTGGTAAATCTATTTGATAGTGGCTCTCAAAGTAATAAATTACTTGAATAACCTTTTTGTTAGTATGTAATGTATTAATGTAGAATTAAATATAATTAATTGAGGATAAAATTGGTTTTTTAATTAAAATATAAGGTTCATTTTGCTTTTTGAGAGCCAGAACCAGTTTTAAAAAGCTACTCTTGCAAGCTCTCAAAACCACCCTGCTCTCGAAGTCGGGAGCAAAAGCTCATTGGCTTTTTGAGTTACCAAACGCAATTTTTGACTTTTTGAGTTACCAAACGCAAAAAAATAACTCATATTTTTTGAGAGCACGAGCACCTAACCAAAAAATTTTATCAAAACACACGAAAGTTGTGGCCGAAGCTTTGGTGGCATAAGTGTTACACCCACTCAATTGCAAATAGTCACGGCCAGCTATAAGTCTATAAAAAATATTCCATTTAAATTCTCATTTTTTTCGGTTGTTGTCTAAGTTCTCATATATTATTGTGTCATAAAAACATTTTTTTCTAAAAAATACTGAAAAACAAAATATTAATCCTTGTATATCTAATATATCTCTTTTATGTAAAAATCTCACATCATGCAGTAAAATCAATTTTTTTTCAACTGACGGATTAGTAGAGTGGTCAATTCGCTCTTGCACTTAAATAGAATAAATATCAAATATATAAAAGAGAGAATTATAGTAGCTCATATGTTAAGAAATGGTAGAATCACATTTTAGGGGATTTCAATATGCAAAAATAAGATCAGCAAAATATCCAGTTAAAAAGGTAGATGAGATAAAAGGTAGCCAAGAAGCGGGGTGAAAAGTAGAGAAAAATCTAAAAAAATCATCCATATAATGGTCAACTGAGATCAAAATGTAAATAATCTCTCTGTACACATGATACATGATAGAGTTCAATGATGTTGCCGATGAATTGTAGCTCATATACATATAGCATTACATATCCCCTGTTGTAAGAGGTATCGAATTCGAATATTTCAAAAAGAGTTTAATGATATTATTTGATCCATATAGTTAATCCGTATAACTTTATTATTGTTTAAATTTAAAAAGCCCATTAGGAAAGATACAATGAAAAAAAAGGTGGTTGGAAGAGGAGAAGGGAATACACAAGAAATCATAAACAATTAGTTTTAATAATTATAAAGTTATAATTACATAAAAAGAATTTTTTTATTTTTGAGACTCACTTCTAACATATTATATTATATTATATATATATATATATATATATATATATATATATATATATATATATATATATATATATATATA
>JASCZI010030247.1:0-32575 GCA_036250425.1 Stylosanthes scabra
GAGTGCCTTCAATAACAGTAAGAATCTCTGTTCCTCGAGGGTGAGTGTGTGGAGGGATTAAACCTTTAGGAGCAAAGTCTAAGCGAGCCAAAGATATTCCAAGTGTGTTCAGTCCAAATAGTTCGTTGACCGTTACAGGGGTCACTGCTGAACCAAATAAGTTGGAGGTATTTCCAGCATCGATGTGCTTAAAGAAATCATCAGCTACCACAAGTTTAGGGTCCTTGCAGAATTTTCCATTCACAAATACTGAAATCAAGAAAGTAAAATGTTTATAGTTAATAGCAATTCTTAAATTTATAGGTTAAATTCAAGGTGGAAACTCATTTGCAGCTAACTTCATATGAAATTGTCACTTTAAATCGTTAGATCATAATTTACACATTTAATGGTGTTTAACAAATAACTTCATATGAAGTTGACTGCACGTGAGTATTTACCTAAATTCAAGCTATGCAAGGAGTGGTTATTTGTATACATACCAGCAGATTTGGCATCATCAACAGCCACACAGAAGTCTTGGAGAGGGCTGGGATCATAGGCAGAGGCAAAAGATGATGCCAAGGCCAAAAAGGCAACAATGAAGCATGCAATCCTTGTCATTTTAATTTCTCTCTCGTAACTAAGTCTTCTCTTTTAATTGTTGTGTTGTATATGATGTTTGTATGTGAGTGTTGAAATTTGTTGCATGGGAGGCATTGTATTTATAGGGAGGATCCATGGACATGGTTTTGGGTTTTGTGTTTTTAGAAATTAGTTTTTTAATTGATATGTGAACCATTCTTCAACAACCATACGCATGCTTCTTCAACGAGAACCCCATATAAGCGTCATTGCAAATGCCATTATTATACCTCGTCTAATCAACATTTATTGAAATATTAGTTTAAATTAAATTTATGGGTAGAGTTGGTATAAGCTTTGAGACTCGGTCTCAGCTTGAGACTTTTGTGAATCAATTGGCCACTCAAATTTAATCTCCATTTTTACAAGTAATACCACATATAAAATCTTTCCTACTAGTTTAATTTTGATGCACGATGTAAAGAGTTTTACACAGTCATCCAATTAGATTTATGTATTTATTTAACTTTAAAAATAGTAGACTTGAAAATTAATTGCTTTTGATGATATGGTAACATCTCATTAAATGTATGTGTAAAATTTTTTTACACTAAGAATTCATGGAAATTAAATTCAATTTATTATGTTTTTTTTTTTGGACATTGTGTATGGTCAAACACATTTTTATTTTGTCACCCAAAAAAAAACACATTTTTATTTTAAATAGATATAAAATATGTTTGGTGGAAGATATTTTTATCTGGGTCATGGCCAACAGGCTGGGCCGACCAAAAAAGTAACCCAAACCCCTTTCCCTTCCCCTTCGAAACGCAATCGAACGCCTCCTCCATCCTGTGTGATCGCTGCTGCTGCTGGGTAGCTTCTGCTCTGATCATCGCCGTTGTGGTTGTCTTCCGCCTGAGTCCGCCGAGTGGTTGAAGATTTTATCTTTTTTTGATCTGGGTTGAAGTTTTTTTTGGGTATTGTGGGTTAAAGATTAATTACTCTTTAGAATTAATATATTTTTGGTGGCCTAAATAAAATGGAAAAAAAATGGAAACTTCCGAGAAGAATTGGGCCTCGTGCCAATCGTTTATTAGAACAATTGGGCCTGGTGCCTATTTATTTATTTAAGCAAAATTATTACACATAGCCCAAAAATATTTTTTACACTTAATACCCAAAAAAATTATAATTATTATCTAAAATTAAATTTTTAATTAGATTTCTATATTTTAAACTTTACATTTAAGTCTCTATATTAGATAAAAGTTTGTAACTAAATCATTTCTAGTTATTAATATTATATTTCATAATAAGAACAAAAATATTAAAATATTCACTTTTAAAACATATCACACCTTTACCTTATGTCAAATACAAAATAAATATTACTATTAAAAAATGATAGTTTTCTGAAAAAATTATAAAGGATTTAATTAAAATGTTTTATCTAATATAAAAACTCAATTACAACTTTCAAACAATAAAGTTGATATTGAGAATTAACAAAATAATTAAACCATTTATTATCGTATCCCATGTAGATATTGATTTATAGCGCAAGCACCAACCACGTGTGGTTGTCACAAGCATATGACATTGATATAACACAATAAATATTCAGAAACAACTTTGAATTGAACTACAATTATGTTTCCCAACTTGGTACGTTAGAGTGACATTTTTTACTAATCAAGCTGAAGAAATTACAGGAATCATAACCAAGAAGAGGAATGCTAGTGATCCAAGCAATGATATACCAATGGAAACAGTCATTTGGTGACAAAATTTCCCGAACACATTGCAAACTTTGTTCCATCGAACGTGAGAGTTACCCTGGTAGCCGAGTACGCCGACCGCGGAAGCGGCGCCGATGCCGGAGAACAGCAAAGCCACCATGAGTGCGTCAAGGACAAAGATTAGAATCCGCAAGCTTTTGCTCTTACCGCCTTTGTTTGCGGCGGTTAAGAGTAGAGACACCGCTGCGTATGCACATGATATTGCGTTTGTCACAAGAAAGTACCTATTTTATTCCATCAAAGTACACAATTAATAGACTCTCCTTTTAAAATAGTAAACACCCAATTTTGCATGATATTTTTTATTTGGATAAGTTCACCCTTAATAATTCGAAAATTTCAATTTAACCCTCAATCATTTAAAAATTCAAACAAATAGCCCTTAAATTAGATTTATGAGATTATGATTCAAGGTTGATAAACCAATTTTAAAAATCTATTTGTCCTAATTTTTAAATTGTTGAAAGCCGAATTGAAATTTTTGAATCATTAGGGGTTGACTTGTCCAAATTAAAAAAGGTCAGGGACTGAACTGCCAAATTGCATGTTTACTCCTTTTAAAATGAATTTAGAATCTATTTACAATCATTTTAATGATTCATTTTAGGATAATGATTCATTTTAATGTATAAATAACATAAGTCATGGGATCATACTGATATTATTAATCTATTATTAAATTTACGATAAGGTTGAATACAACTGTCACATGTTGGTTTGTATCAAAATAAAACAAGTAGTCGGTGACGGTGTGAGCAAGTTGTAAGAGCCCTTAATGCATGTCTACACATAACTATAAGTAGGTACGTAATTTCAATACTAGCATTAGTTTGAAACTATACACAAGTTAGACCTATAGATATAGATATAGTATTGTTTAATGTTTATGGCATATGTTAATCCGTGAAAGAAAAACAAAATTATTTTTTTTTTCTCTTTTCTTTTTGCTACTTACCACACATTGTCACATTCATATTGTTTGAGTATCAACAAATATCTAATATTATTTTAACATAATGAATACATGTTATGAATATTGAGACAGTTTTGTTGCAAATATAGATCTATTTTTTATTTACAGAAAACGAGAAAAGGTGAATTTATCCAAAATTAAGTGACGATGTGTTGTAAATTAAAATGACTTTGTCACATGTCACAATTAATAACCGAGAAAAAGACTAATATAATTCAGAATTATATTTTTCGAACCAATTTGAAATATTTGACTATTCAAAAACAAAACTTAAGCACACTTTGATCTTAACTACTATATTAACCCAATAAAAAAAAGTCTAAACATTCTTGTAATGCTTTAGATTTGAAGAGAGGAAGAGAGGGTCTTACAGAACGGCAGAGAGGTAATGCCACTTAGCAGTAACAGGAAGATTAACCGGTGGCAGAGAATCAAAAACCTTTAGAGGAACAACTTTGGTTTGCTTATTTGTTGCAGTAACAATTGTAGCTGCTACAGTTAGTATGAGTGCCAACACCCTCAACACCAATCCACCCTTGTTACTACTGTTTGATCTTGCTGCCACCTCTGTTTTCCCATGATGATGTCCCTCCATTTGATGATGATTCTGAGTTATGGGGAGTAGTAGTAGTGTACAGAGATGAGATGAGTGTAAGATATATAGACTAGTAAGGACACTAAGAATTTCATTTGCATATACCTAACTGAGGGATTCAAATAGGGACAGCATGGCATCATGTAATTTATTGCATATAGTGATGCTTTCTACTGCCCAACTACTTGTTTTGGTTTTCCCTTTCTTTTTGGATCAATTAATTGACAACTACTTTCATTTAATTTGCTACACTTGCTGTGGTGTCATATACGTAGTGTGTCTCTGGGCCTTTCATTCTCCTCCTTAGGGTACATACTTAGGAAATATCATAGGATGTGGGGTTACGTTGTTATTATGATATTCTTGTTTTGCAGGGACTATTGTGAAAATACTAAGAGAAATAATACGACCACCAATGAGACTAATAGCTCAGTATAAATATAAATATAGCTCTAGAGTTTTGATCTCAACATAACAAGCCACCTTTTGCAACCCTTTTTCATTGTCATTCAACCCTATCAAGAATCGAAAGATCAAATAACCACTATTAGAATAGGAAATAATAAACTAAGATAAATATCATATTTATAAATTTAGATACGCTCTTTGTTCTTATTGTATATTTTCTTTTATTAATGATTCTAATGTTAAGGAGTCATTCTAATGTATTAAAAAGAATGAGTTTATTGGGGTAGTTGGCAAATATTATTATTAATACTTTCGGGTTATGAGGTAATTAATTGATAAAGTTTTTAGTCTCCATGAATACTACTATAGTGTGTTGTGTTATGTGGGTAAGCTATATGAACCCTATGTATGAGGGGGCAAATGGTCCCCGCTAAAATCATAACTAAAATCCATTTTATTCTTAAAATTTAATTGTAAAATATTTATTTATTTATTTATTATATCTTATATTTTAATTTGGTCAAAATAAAAAATGTAATAATCTATAATAATTTTGTATTTAATCACTTTATTATTAATAGGTTTTACTTAAAAAAAATAATATTATACTAATTAATTTACTAAGAGATTCACTTATGAATTAACTTATCAATACATTAATTATTGAAATAATATTATAATATGTTTTTTTTTTAATTTTTTATTAAACTATCAACGTATGTGTGACCACTTCAGTTGAATCCACATATATCTAACAAATCCAAAATTAACATGAAGTGCCAGCTTTGTTTTATATATTAATAATATTAATTAAGTACTAAATACTAATATTATGTTTTTCCTTTTTGACTACGAATCTCCAAATATATACCTTCCATCCTGCTAAATAAAATAAGAATAAAATAAATTTAGATATTTATATATTTATTTATATATTTTCATACTTAATAAATTCATATACTAAACATATAAATAATAAAATATAATGCATAAAATTTAAGTAAAAAAATAATAAAAAAGGTTTAAATCAAATAAAGAAAATAATAATTATTATTTTTATTAAAATAGATATATGAATACATCTATATATAATATTACCAATAAAATAAAAAGTATTCATCAGTATCTGATGAGATATATATTTGACAAATGAAAGTGATTACGTGATATGTCAATCCCTTTATTTAATTTTGAGTGGATGTATTTGACAAGTCTTGAAAACCATGTAAGAGATAAAAATTTATTAAAATTAAAATATCTAATCTAAAATTTCTTGAAAACCAAATTAAATATTCCCTTTAGTTTACTTGGCCAACTTACTTTACTTAATTTCATACACGGTCAAAAGAAAATAAAAATAAATTATTCAATTAATTTATTTATTGTTATTTTTCGTATCCGATGGAACTATCAAATTATCTCTAAGCAGATCAGGTTAGATACATGGTAGCGTGTGGCTGAATATGGAAAGAGTTACTTATTCTTGTTCAAGTTCTCAGACGATGAGGACCATTATTAAATATATTAATTAATATCATATCCCTAGACCCTAATTCATTAAACTATACATGTTAGTTCCATAACCTTCTTGTTCCTTCGAGATGGCTTAATTTCAGTGGGAGATTCTACTAATTTTGAGGTGTATTAGTAACTAAGCCATATTTTATATTTACATGCATGAAGAAATCTTCACAATAAATATAATATAAGGGTGAAATTTTGATACTTCACCGGTATAAAAAAATTTATCATTCAATCAAAATTATGAATTTAAATAATTTTTAAATAGTAAATTTTAAAATTAATTATTTTTATTGATGATGCGAGAATGATATATAGTATATCAAAAATAATTATAATGATAGACACCAAAAAAAATTTATAATGATATAAATAAAAAAAAAAAAACATTATCTCTAGTTCAATTTAGTCATTTTATAAATATATGTGGATTTTAAATTGTTTTAATAGAATATACTTCTCTTTAGATAACCCCGTATCAATCAATCACATATAAATAAAGTTACATGATTAATTAGATTTGGTTATTAGGTTTCAATGTTTCATGGAAATTAATAAAGCTAGCTGAGTGGATTGAATTTTTGAAGAAATGCATTAGATACTTTCTTCCCGAAGGCGTAAGGATCCGAGTCACGTCATTAAAAATAAAGTGGGATTACATTATTACATTAATAAAGATAGTAAAATATATTGGTTAGTGAAAGACACATACAATAATGAAAACATGCAAAGCAATATGGTATCGTACACGATGATGCTATATGTATATCTCTTTTTTCCAACCAATTTAAACTAAGTGAATTTTGCTCACTGTATTAATAAAATATTACTACTAGAACAGACAAAAATTTTAAAAGCAAACGAATAAGTTTTAAAATATGTTTATGTTAACTATATAAAACATGTTCGTTGTATATATAAATTTCTATTCATGCACAAATAGAATATTACTAATAGATCGAATAGAAAATTTAAAAGCAAACGAACATATTTTAAAATATGTTTGTGTCAACTATAAAAACATGTTCGTTGTATATATAAAATTTGTTCACAGTAACAATTTGGTTGAATTTGGTTGAAAAAAAAAGTTATACATCTAAATTAATTATATATATTTTTTTCTTGGACAATTTTGCCCTTCTTCTTCTATCAGTCTATGACTATGACCCACCAACAAGCTGGATAAACATTAATTCTAGAAGATTAATCATTCACACGCAATTTCTATGTGAATTGAAAATTGAAATTAAATCAGTCAATTGAACTTAGAATGCTGCACAATAATATCACTATATAAGAGTATAGTATTCAAACATCGTTATCCCATTTCTCTTATTTATCATTTACCACGCCATCAATTATGTACTTCCCGATTGTTCTATGCTTATTCTTTATATTTATCAGATACAAATATAGATCATGTAGTAATACTATTTATTATTTATTTAGTAAGATATAAGATTTGGAAAGACATATTAATAATTTATTATACAATAGCAAATTATGTTTGTCAAAATGAAAGGAAATCAAGAAGACTTTTCTTAAAACCCTTTTCACACCAAAAAAAAAAAAAAAAAACTATATGTCCAAGCTCATGTGTGATGAATTAAATAATACTCTATTTCATGAGTCGAACACATAGCATGTACCATATTATTCAAAATCTTAAAGGAAATAATTTAAAATAGATTTAAGTTATACAGATACGAAAAAAAATTATATAATATAAATTTTATCTCTTATATCCTAAAAAAATTAAAGTGAAACATTGACGTGGCTCTTCATATATTTTTAATATCCACCAACAAAAATTCAGTCAATATCAATCAACAAGTTAAATTAGATGTTTTATTTCTTTAAATTTCGGATGTTTTATTTCTAAAAAAAATAAAGTTGAGTGATAATTGTTTTAAATTTCAAATGTTCTATTAATATAATCTATATTTGTACTATTTATATTTATATCATATAAACTTTTAAAACTAAAAAAAATCAAATAAAAATTAAATCCGGCCAAATAATTTTTTTAAAAAGTAAGGAAAGTTACAAAATTTATATATGTTTCTTAAGTGGTAATTAATTTGTTATAGAAAAAGAGTATAGAAATGGAGCATTTATATAAGGAACTTTATTGTGTTTAGGTGATACATACTATTCTCTCTATTTCTATATACCAACCACAACCTTGACTCCCAATTCATCAATCATGATAAGTAAGAAATCAAAAAATGATTGTTTCATTTTCATACATCAATGCTACATAAGACAAATGAACCTAACCAGAAATTACCAACTGAGATAGAAAAGAGCTACAAGAAATGATTTCATGTGAAGAAAGGGACCACAATATTGCAAGGGGTGATAGCTATGGATGTAACACTTAACACAAGTTTCTACCTTCTTACCCTATAATATAAACCCACATCAAATCATAATCATAATCATAATCCTAATAAAGATTATATACAACAGCACCAAAATATATTTCATGTGAATCTTGAAATTAAGCACATATAGAATATATTCAAATTTATATATTTCGTGTAAAGCTTATAGGATTAATGCACTAATGAAAAAAATATATATATATTCTGAATATTGTTGACTATTAGCTAGGTGTGAATCAACTTATATATCAACTAACAAGCAACTGTTCAAACCAACCATAGCGTGAAGAAAACTCTAACCCTTTAATTTGTTTTATTTTACAAATAATTCAAGTTCATCCATCCATCCATCAATCTATATCTTTCTATATATATAAGTATTTACACATAACCATATTGTTCAACTATTCTTATCCTTTTAGTGACACTGCTACTTCTATCTACCAGTACCTTCCTTAGCTTCCATTATTGAAAACTAATAAGTAAGGTCACACAAGATGGCTACTACAGAGAAGCCTGGGGAACCTGAGTACAGGACAACTTCAACTCCGGCTCCGGCCGGAGTTGATTTCTTTAATTTGGATGCAATTCTAAGGTTTCTGTTGTTTTCAGCATCACTTGTGGCGGTAGTGGTGATTGTCACTTCTAATCAAACCGAATTAGTGCTTTTCCAAGGTAGGCCTGTGCCACAACCAGCCAAGTGGAGATACTCACCAGCCTTTGTGTAAGTTCATCACATACATGATATACACACTTCTTAAAATTCATCAGTTCCTGCCTGATTTACACTTGTTTTCTATAAGAATAGATGAGGGTTTTCCCATAATTTTCACATTGATTTCTGACATGTACGTATTATGATGCCTTATAATAAGATGCATGCAAGTTTTCCAACCGCCTTTGTGCTCCTTACTAAGCGTCAATCATTATTTATTTTGTCTTATCTTCTTGGATTTGCATGTAGTACTTTAGACTCAAGTGATAGTGTCGTATTTTTAACTGTTGATATTAATTATAAATATATTATAATTAAAATTAATTAAAATCAACTGCTAAAATTATAAAAATACTTTATTCTCGATTATACCTTAAACGCTTCTCATACTTTATACCTTATTTGTAAAGAGGCAAAGTCTATTTTATTTTTCTAAATATATCATACTCCTGAGTCCTGAGATATTGTTTTATTTATTATTTCAATTCTTTTTAAAAAGATCCATAGTCTTCTATTGACGTATTAAACTATCATGTTCACATTGCCCCTGATAATAATCTTTTTATGAATTTGAATTTTGACCTTATGTTATTATAATACTATATTATGCAGATATTTTGTGGTTGCATTTTCGGTTTCTGGGCTTTACAGCATCATCACCACGCTTGCATCACTCTCTCTGATTCAGAGACCACATCTGAAAACCAAGTTCCTCCTTCATTTTCTCTTCTGGGATGCGGTAACAATTGATAAATTAATAATCTTTTAACCTTATTAGCTTGCATTTCAAGAGATAAACAACTAAAAGAAGTTATTTGTTATTTTGTTATGGTGTGTGTGCAGCTGATACTGGGGATAATAGCATCAGCAGTAGGAGCAGGTTCAGGTGTTGCGTACGTAGGTTATAAGGGTAACAGCCATGTCCACTGGAATAAAATCTGCAGTGTCTATGACAAGTTCTGTAAGCATGTTGCTGGATCTCTTGCTGTGGGCTTGTTTGGCACCATTGTTGTTGTGCTCCTCATCTTCCTTTCAGCTTTCACCCTTCACAGTCGAGTTCCCAAGTAGACACATGGATCATCGTTTCATTAATGTTGACAAATTCAGTCTTAGTGTTTTTTTTTTTTATAATTCAAATTCAGTCTTAGTGTGTTGTTAAGTACTGTAATTAGTAGTGTGTGAATGACTTTTTGTGCCTGTGAATGTTTGTTGGTTTCAGGGAAATGGTGATTTGATTATTTGTAAATGGGTAGTAGTGGTGGTGGTTGTCTCAGTTGTTTATTCCTGCACTAAATGGTTTGTAATTAATTATTCTGCACTCACAAAATAAACCGGTTATAATCAACATGGAAATGTTTTATATGGTTAGTTAATTATTTTGATGTGTTCTTTAATTTTGCATCCATTCTTAGAAGATTCATGATTCATTTCACAGCATGACACTCTTATGACAGCCCTGAAAAATGGGCAATGCAGATAGTGTATAAAAATTGGAAATAAAAACAGAGTTAAAATGGTAAGGTGTTAACTTACAAACAAAGCATGTTGTAATGCATTTTGCGATTAAATAAGCATTCTATGTGCTTCATTGTTACAACTAAAATAACAACATTGGAGTTCAATGCATGGCATAACTGCCCTCCACAAATTCATCTATTGCATTTACAAGAATGGATTTTATGCATATTCTTAATCTGATTGGTTTTAAAACTGATATGAACTTGTCTTATTTTCTATTTGTTGATGACATAATAGTAGGGATAGTGATACACACGTATTATTACCACAATATACACAGACTAAAACTGATAGCTATATAAATAAATTACATATATACTTATAGTTGATCGGCCTTATAGGACCAAGGTGTTGATGTATGACCAACAGCAGAGATCTGAACACGTACAACTTCATGAATGGTACCTCGGCGAAGTACCCCCAGCACATTGTCATCATCTTCAGTCGCCAAATATGCCAAAGAAACCCAGCGAGAATGCGACTCGTCCCTCCTGCGGAAGCCATAGATCCATCTCCCAACTTTCCACCACTTGATGCATACATGCCGATCAGATATCTCACTAGCCCGAAGAGACTCTACGAGTTCATCGCCCTGCCAATCAACATGCTTATATATCAATTACAAACACTGAAAGGATTATTATATAAGATTGCAATTTTAAATTCCGGGATAGCCCTTCAAAACATGCTTGTTATCAGTTCAAGGCTGAAATGTTATAAAATGAGAAAGTCAATTTAGATTAGCCACGTTTGCAACCATCTCCATAATGCTATTCATTTAGTTATACGCCTAGTTATACATCTATCTTTACAGATCGAGACTTAAAGAATAGGATAAAACTAAACTATATCTCTGAATATGCAAACTTGGGAAGACAGCAACAAATGAAAAAAATGGCACACGTTATCTTATTTTAAAAACAAAAACAAGAACAAGAAATCCTGAACAAGTGTTTGCAAGTTGTTTCAAATAAATACTAATAAGCTTAAAACAACAGTATTACCCTACCCAAAACTGCCCAGAAGATATTTTTATTTCATATAGAAGTTGAAGTATGGGAAAATAATACAACTGACTTTCAGATTACAAGTATTCATAATTCAAAATACAACAAAAAATGAAAAATGAGTTTCCACAAAAAAAAAAAAAAAAACTTTTTAATAGCAATCATGTTCTCTAGCTGCAGACTTGTGGCAAAAACAAAAGAATATCAAGTTGACTGTAGCATGTAGAATTGTAAATTGATAATATGCTAAATACATTTTTGATAGATTTTATGCACGGTGATCAAATCAATGGTCATCAAGTGACACCAAATTTAGCCATGATGAAGCAAATTAAGCCACGGTGTTCTCCTTCTGTAAGTTTACACATTAAACTCGTCCATGAACATTTCCATACTCTTCTAGTTTTTGCAACTATGGTTCAAGTGTTTCAGAATGGGAACCTAAAAAGAAGCTATGAAACTGAAAACAAAATAAATGACAACAGGGTTGAAAAAAAGATAGGAATACCTGAATCCCAAGGCATGTGAGGCAATAGTGGACACCAATCAAGTTAAGCAAGACGTTGACTTTGGGATTGAAGAGGAACCTCTGTACATCTTCAAAACCAAATCTTGTGGCAATCAAAGTTTCAACAGCATTGAGATAGTCCCTAACTTCAAGTGATTCAGAACGTGAACAAGCTTCCACAAACTTCTCCACAGACCTTGCCCTAACTCCCAACTCCACATGCCTCTTTATGTACAATTTCCTCCACTTCTGTCAAACCCAATTGAAACCCTAAGTTATAATAACACAAATTCATATCAATTTCTAACAGCAACCCAAACAAGAAAGAAAATTAAACAAGTAGAGACCAAGTCAAGTACTTTGATTTTGATTGATCACATTCTCAATTCAGAAGCTAATATAAGAAAAGCAGGAAACTTTATAAATTAGGTCAGGGAATAAGTGGAATACCTTAAAATTGGGGGAATCTGCGGAAGAGGAAGATGAAGTGGAAGATGACGATGATGAAGAAGATGAAGGGAAATCGAAGGAAGTGAGTAAAGGCCATCTTTTTCTGACAAGACACTCCCAAATTGAATCGGAGACGCAGAGTTCCCTCCAGAAAGTGGAACAACAGGTCAAGGCGCATAAATCTCGAACCTTTTGCAAAGGGGAAAAACAAAAAAGGGTTCAAGCAAAATTAGAAGAAATTGAAAACGAAGAAAAAGGGAATTGAGAAATTGGAACCTGAAGGAGGGAAGCGATCTTGATGGCAACATCGTGAGGAAGATAATTGATGATTGAAGCCAGTTTGGATTGTTGAGATTGTCGGTTGGAATCTGCAGAAAGAGAGGAATGTGGGATCTCCATTCTCCCAATTTCATTTCAACGAACTCTTCCTTCTAACTTGTTCAACTGGGCCCCACCTCATCCCAATCACTCTGCTGACACAACCTTTTTTTTATAAATAAATTCTGAGTTTAATTTCTATAAATAACCTAAATATTTTTCCAAAAAATATAAAAAAAACATGTGAATGTAAAAAAAAAGCATTCGTCAATTATTTTTTATAGAGTTTAATTTTAATATATTGATAGTGTAAAATATTTTATACAATCGTATAATTATATTTATTTTTTTAAATGACCAATTATAAAATCATTAGAAATAAAAATTATTTTTTTAATGTGACAATATATAATTAAATATACAAGTAAAACATCTTTATAATAATAGTTCATCAAAATTTTTTTTTCCCATATATATATTAGTATATACATTTGAATGTTTTTAATATAATTTACATTATCATTCTATTACAATGAAACTTATTATTTAATTGAAGAATACTCAAATATAATTAATTTTATGTGAAATTACTTATTATAAATAATTAAATGATTTGACATATTTAAATAAAGAATAATATTATAAAATCAACGTTAGGAAATTAATAGGAAGTCAATGAGTATAATAAAAGAAATAGTGAATGATAAAAAAAAATTAATATTAATTTCTTATTATCTCCCTATTCGCTACTAAGATTTTATCTTAATTAAACTATGATCTAATATTTGAAAATGACAAATTCATCACTAAGTTTTCACCTATATAATTACATCTTTTTGTTTTGGACATACTATTGATGTAATAGGTATAAAAAAGCAATTTTTGCTTACATAACAACTACTAATTAATTGGATATACATTAAAAAAAAACTATGTTATATACTTATATTAATCGGACAAATACATATATAAATGAATCTTAACCCATATTCCCATATAACCAAATGGTCAATGGTGTGAAGGAAGGTGCGTGAAGGAAACTTCTATTCGATAGTTTGATCATCTCATCCAAGTATTAATTGAGTTGAGTGTGGGTCCTTAACTTTCATCTATTCATTTTTCATTCGTATAGTAATTTACGACCTCATTTAATTAGCCCAGAATTTCTATATCATCATAACGTTGAACCGAAATATGGTTGTTTACTTAAGTGTCGTGCGAGTAAATTAGAAAAATAGTATTTGAAAATTCATGTCGTTTGTATTATTTTTGTTATTAGCGTCATTAGTTTTCAGACATCATTTTCATTGTTTAACCTCAAAAATAAAAAGAAGTTTATTACTGGAACTTTTATTTTTTGAGGTGCAGTGGTTAACTAATTTATTAATTACTTCAAATTCAGATAGGTTGGATAAATATAATAAGAGGATTGAGCTAATATTTTTGGTTAATAAAATTAATTAACTCCTCATTTTATTATTTTACTAACCTCTGTACTTTAGAACTTTGATTGCATATGCATATGATGATC
The DNA here is from genome assembly GCA_036250425.1 of Stylosanthes scabra. Classification (NCBI taxonomy): domain Eukaryota; kingdom Viridiplantae; phylum Streptophyta; class Magnoliopsida; order Fabales; family Fabaceae; genus Stylosanthes; species Stylosanthes scabra. The sequence goes on from JASCZI010030247.1 coordinate 14,298, forward strand.
ATCATATTCATGCTTAGTTGCGTGCTAACTGAAGCCAAAGATTCGTTGCTGGTTCATAAAACAAAAGTGTTGCACAACATAATTAGCTTCAATTCCGTTGTTGCTGACAAAACAAAACAATTAGTGGAGGGATTTTCCAGAGCAACCAGAAAGCTGAGCATGTGTGGTGGAAGAAAGAGGATATGTGTCCTCATCATGTCTCTCAGGTTGTCGCAGGAGTGGGTAGGTCCTCCTCCTCACTTAGCTTGTGCATTTTATGCTTTCAAATATGGTTTGGACTTTATGGACTCTGTGTTTAATAAAACTAAGACAATTCAGTATTTTAAAAAGATCATGTCAATCACCTTTTTCATTTGTTTAACCATGACAAAAAAAAAATATTATTGAAATCACCTTATAAAATACTAAAACTAAAAATTCGGAAAGTGATAAAATTATTTATGAATGAAAGAAAATAATTTTTTATCTGTGAAAGATGAATTCTGTTTAATAAAATTATCTAAACATTAGTAATTAAGGTGACAATTGATACTTTTTGGATAATTTTAATAAATAAAATATATTTTTTATAGGGAGAAAATTATTTTCTTTTCTTCATGCCGAATAGTTTTATCAGTGTCTATATCTTTCTAAGTAGTTTTAATATTTTTTTTCATAATAATATAATAGATGATGTTAGTTAGTGTAGAGTGTATATCAATTAATCTTTTGATACTAAAGATTAAGTAAAAGATAAAACAAAATAGCTAGTATAGACAAAGTAACATTACTCATCCTAAACCTAGCTAAAGTAAGGTAAGTAAATCTAGCAAAGGCGCAATGGTACGGTGGTATATATTTATGTGTAAAAGTATGCATGCAAGTTTGTACATGTCGTTGGTAAGAAGGACAGCAATCATGGGAATGTTAGCACAATGAATTTGGGCCTGTGAATGTGGCACATACTTAATCCTTAATATTTATTATGATATGGTGGTGGTGGAATACGTACAATGACACCACAAAGACATGTGGGGAATATATGTAATGTAACACACTAATTAATGTTAGAAAAACGTAACACTTAATTAATCAAAGCGAATCACGACCCTACTCATCACGTAATGTGACTGCCATGCCACCACAGGAATCTAAGGTAAGCCAAAAAAGGTGCAGAATTTAATTAAAGTATTTCAAGTATTTAATCTTCGAACTAATTAATAGTTCTTGCTTTCATGGTAAGCTTAGTAGAATTGCAGTATACTGTTCGTATTGTAGTAAACGTATAAGGTGCATAATAGGGGTGGCAATAACAATAATTCTATTAGTTGATTCAACTCAGGTCCGTAGGCTTGTCAACCCGATCCGCAATCTGTAGGGTTGAGCGCGAAATGGGTCAAATTGAATAAATTGTGAGTTGATGTTCTATTTATTTGATCAATTTGCATTTTATGTATATATGTTATATTGTATAAAAAATATGTTAGAAGTAAGTGTTGAATCAATAACTTTTTAATTGTATAAAAAAATTTCAACTACTGAATTAAGATATTCAATTAAAAATTTAACAATTTTATTTAGTAATTTATAAATATTGTATTTTTTTAAAATTTGCAAATTGAGGGTAATTAAGTTAGAATTGGTGTGTTTTAAATTCGCGTGTTGAATAAAATTAAATTTTAGTGAAAAATCAATATGATTATGATTGAATCTAAATCCTACCGTACTGTCGTCATCCTAGTGCGTAGCAAAATACTGCTAAGGTGCCACACTTGGTCATGTAAAAGGTAGTTTATAAAGAAGGATAATCACTGTAAATTTGATGCAGCCCCACGGTGATGGTGTTGGTGTAGGTTAAATGAGAAGGACATGATTGTCACTGTCATGATTTAATTTTATATATATATAAAAATATATACTTGATTTAGAAAAAAACATTTTCCCATTCCTCGTACCTCTCCATGAAAATGAATGTGGCCCAAAACACTGCAGCTTAATAAAGCTGTTATCTTTCTTATTTAATTATTTCAAAATAAAAAATGGCACTATATATGTTTTGCTATTTATTTTGACACATATACTTGCATACTCATCCTCTAAAGTTCTACACCACCACTCAAAAAGTAAAAGTTATCTTGCACTTATAATTAAAAGTTTTCTATACATTATTCATGGGAGAGTGAGTAATACATTATTATTTATTAAAGAAACAAGCAGCTATAAGAATGTTAGCTCAAAAGGCATCGGCCGTATAATTCTTCGTATTATGGCGGGGCCTCACACACTCTGATATAATATAGGTTATTGATTTAAGAGTAAATATTTAATCTGACCGATGATCATTTATAATTTAAATATAGTGTTTTCTCATAACATATTATCAAAGAATAATTATGATGATGTATTAGTTCATGTCTAATATTTCAGTCCGTTACAAGCTAAGACTACTTTTTTCTTTCATGTTCATATTGCAAATAGTCAATAATTATGTTGAGTTTTTACTCTCAATTATTTTAGGTTAAGAACTTTAATTTTTTTATATATATGAGAATAATGAAATTATTATAACCCTCGATGAAATAAAAACTTTGACAAATCGATTCCTCATAGCATATTGTTAAAGAGTAGTCATGATAATGTGTCACTTGATGTCTGATGTGTCAGATTGCATCACAAGTTAAGATTACCTTTCTCCTTCATGTTTAATTTAGATTGCAAATGGTCCCTAACTGTGTTGAGTTTTTACTCTCGATATACTGAGTATTCTAGGGTAATAACTTTAATTTTGTATGTATGAGAGTGATGAAAGCACTATAGTAATGATAGAATAAAGATGGAAAAGAAAAAAGTTAGAAACGACAGAATGATGAAAGTTGCAGTGCTGCACCCTCATGTTCGGCAAAACTGCAATAGCATGCTAATATTTGTCCCACTGTGATCCTCCCTCCCATCACAGCCGTCCACCTCCATCATAACAACTTCAACGACCAGATGTGCTGAGTGCTGAACTTATATATATATATATAACTGCCAACTGGTTGCATTCTCCTGCTACTTTATTGCCACTGTCTCTTGTGGCATTCTGATTTTAGTTTTGCTTAATAAATGGTGTTTGGTTTGATCAGAGATGACGTACGAGAAAGTAGTAGCGAGTGTGATAAGCTCTGATCACGCATCAGTGGTGTCCATGAACATGTTCGTAGCACTTCTATGCGCTTGTATCATAATAGGTCACTTGCTTGAGGAGAATCGATGGCTCAATGAATCCATCACCGCCCTTCTTATTGTGAGTTTTCTCACTTAGTTCATATTTACATTTACGGAAATGCACAATAGTACACGTGTCTTGATTCCCATCCACTCTAGGGTCTCTGTACAGGAGTCTTCATACTGCTGAACACTGGAGGAAGAAGCTCTCACATATTCGTTTTTAGTGAAGATCTTTTCTTTATTTACCTTCTCCCACCTATTATTTTCAATGCCGGGTTAGTTACTTCTACTTGTACATTTTTTTTTCTTTCTGAATTTCAATTGGAAGCTGACTTCAATTGCTCTGCTTTAGGTTTCAAGTGAAGAAGAAACAGTTCTTCCGCAATTTCATGACTATAATTCTCTTTGGTGCCGTTGGTACTTTGATATCATTCGCTGTCATATCACTCGGTAATAAATAATAATTTCTACTCTAAGTCTGTTGAAACAGTTATTAGTAGTAGTTAGATGCTTCATTTATTTATTTATAAACTTTATTCATTTTGACCAGGTGCTATGCACTTATTCCAGAAATTGGATCTTGGTTCACTCAAGATTGGAGATTATCTAGGTATCACTGATTAAAATAGTAATATATTTCAAATCTAAGTGAATATTCCCCTCTTCTCAGTTCTTACGTGATTTTACTAAATGCAGCAATTGGAGCAATATTTTCAGCAACAGATTCTGTTTGCACTTTGCAGGTCAAAATTTCAACAATTCTTTTTCTCCTTTTATTAATAAATAAAAAAAAGAAGTTGTATAAATGAATAAAATTCATTGTTTGACAATGGCAGGTGCTTAATCAGGATGAGACACCATTACTGTACAGCCTAGTGTTTGGGGAAGGAGTAGTGAACGATGCTACTTCTGTGGTGCTCCTCAAAGCAATTCAGAATTTTGACCTTTCCCACATTGACTTTGCCACTGCTTCAGAATTATTAGCCAATTTTTTATACTTATTCATTGCAAGCACTGTGCTGGGAATTTTAGTATGTCCCTATCTAACCCTCCTTGTTTTGTTCCTTTGTCTCTGCTGCTTTTTATTTGAGACCTATAATTTAACTAATATTTTCCAAATGAACCTTCTGTTTTTTGTCAGGTTGGATTGCTTAGTGCATACATTATCAAAAATCTCTATTTTGGCAAGTTGATCAGGTATATTAGCCATTTTATTATTATCATTTACCATTTTTTTTTGAAGAATTAATTTTTAACACCTTGTCATAAATGGCAGACATTGTACTGATCGTGAGGTTGCTCTTATGATACTAATGGCTTACCTTTCATACATGCTTGCTGAGGTGACAATCTCCTTTTAATTTCAATGCATTTATTTTTCCATCTCTTTTAATTATTGATGCAATTAATTCCAATACTAATATCTTATTTTGTTTTCTATAGCTATTTGCTTTGAGTGCCATTCTCACCATGTTCTTCTGCGGCATAGTTATGTCTCACTACACATGGCACAATGTTACAGAAAGTTCAAGAGTCACAACCAAGTACGTCAAAATTTTTAACATGTTTGATATTATTATTATGGCATTGCTGATCTGAATTGCTCAAATGCAGGCATGCTTTTGCAACGTTGTCATTCATTGCTGAGATATTTATATTCCTTTATGTTGGGATGGATGCACTGGACATGGAGAAGTGGCGATTGATAAGCCAAAGGTAATATTAACATTTATAGATGAATAAACTTTATAAAATATGCAAATTGCAATTAACATTTTTGGTGTCTTGATTCATTAGTCCTGGAAAATCAGTTGGGATCAGTTCATTGCTTCTAGGACTTATCCTAGTTGGAAGAGCAGCCTTTGTTTTCCCTCTCTCATTCTTATCCAATATGTTCAAGAAATCCTCATATGAGAAAATTGACATGAAGCAACAAGTAAGTGTTTCCCCTCTTTGAATTTCTTTCTAGAGCCTTGCTTGGTACATAACATGACCCCTGTCTCCTTTGATCTTGTTTCGCAGATTACGATTTGGTGGTCTGGTCTCATGCGCGGTGCTGTTTCTATAGCCCTTGCTTACAACCAGGTGATGGGATCAAACTCCATGGCTAGCTTTCAATACTAATTCACTATGTCTGGTTTAGTAATAAACTGAATCTTTGACATGCAGTTTACAAGGCTAGGCCACACTAAGTTGCGCGAGAATGCCATCATGATCACTAGTACCATCTCTGTTGTTCTCTTCAGCACAGTGGTTAGACACTAATCTTTTCCTCATCAACATGGTTTGAAAGTAATAAACCAAGTGTTTGATGTAAAATTTTGAACTAAAGAGTCAACACTAAGCAATCTAGTGATGATATACTAGTTGACCGAGAAAAGAAAAAGGGGGACTTGGTCACTTTGGTGATTTGGAAAACAATAGTGTCAGTTCATCATTTTTCTTATACGTGTGATCTGATCCCAGCATCATATATCTTTGTAATAATGTTAAAAAAAGAAAGGAAGGACCAATTATTCATTTTGTTGCAACTTTTAAATAAGTGCAGGTGTTTGGGATGATGACAAAGCCACTTGTGAGGTTACTGCTTCCTTCTTCCAAACATATGATCAACATACCGTCCCCACCATCGACGCCAAAGACGCTCACAGAGCCACTATTGGGCAATGGACATCACGACTCAGGGACCAACAATGGTGACAATCTAAATGGGCCTAGCCCAAACCCACTGCGTATGCTTCTGAACTTGTGTAATCGTGGAGTACACCATTATTGGCGCAAGTTTGATGACTCTGTTATGCGTCCTGTATTTGGTGGGAGGGGTTTTGTACCTTACGTTCCAGGTTCACCCCTTGAGCCGGGTCTTCCCCGGTGGCATTGAAGTCAATTATTTCACGTACAGCTGAAGAAGACTTGTAATTTGTGAAGATACTACTGATTATGGCATAAAATCGGCTTTGGGTTGTGCACGATAGCCTATAGTTAGAAGATTTCAGCTTCAGATAATACCATAAAGGATACAAGAATAAAGGGGGAAAAGATACGACGAAAAGGTTATAGGAGGAATTTGAAATTGTCAACATTTTTTTCTGACGTGGGTTTTTGTGTTGGTTTTTCTGCCCCCCTGTTTTTGCTGACATAGAGATAGAAAGGGGGGATTGATTGCTTGTAACTTGATTGGGTCAGATGATTGTATTTTTTTGGGGTGTGTATTTTGTGTGTATAAAATTATGAATGAAAAGGTCTGACAGTTTATATAGTTTCCACTTTCTACAAGCTAAATCATTAATTTTTTAAAGTTTTTCAGTCCTATAATTTCGGGAAGTTCTAAGCAGACAACAAATAGGGCTATAAAAACATCAAAAGGCTATTATTGAAAGGATTAGTAGTGCACTTTACATTCAGTTCACACAGCAACCCGTATCACACTATCAAACATGTTTTGAGTAAAACTAAAACCATCACAATAAACAAATGAATGATCCTGTGTATATAATCATTACAGAGAAATCCACGATTTCAGAATGTGGGCTATTCTACAAACAAGAGGCAGACAAGAAGCAGAGTTTCTATACCTTACGGATGAATATAGTAACCAAGCACCACACTGACAAGAGCAACCATGCAAACAAACAGTAATGGAAACCCACCAGCCTGAACTCTTCTCATATCAATTTTCCTCCTCATAACCTCCTAATAATCATGGAAAAACTCCATATCAGACATTGAAAATTTGTCAATCAACAACAGAATTGCATCAGAATAACACCACCCCACAATAAAATTGTAAACAAAGGTGTCACTTCTCGTTGGATTCACATAGTTTCTCGATTTGTAACTCTGGACAGGAAAAAAAACCTACCAACTCTTTCTTAAGCAAATCCTTTTCATGAATGTTCATTCGCCTCTCCTCATCCAGCTTCAAGATGGTTACCTCAGCCTGCAAACATCATAATGTTAATTGGTTTTATAAAAAGGATTGAAATTCAAACCATATACCAAGGTATATCCATAACAACTTTTTATGGCACTGGTAGCACTAGAAATTATTAGACAGACTTCTTTTCTGAAATTTTTTTTTTCTCCAATACCAAGAATGTTTTCAACTTAGAATTGACAATCATTCCTTTACTTAGGTTCAACTGTTAGCTAAAAGAATGGTATGATTGAGTTAAATTTTGGCAGCAGACATTGTGGAGTGGTATATATTAACTGTGAAATAGAAACAGAAAACTTGAAATAAAATTGACTTTCACAAAGTTCAATATAGATTAAAGAGATCTGACCGCTCTTAGCTTTGAGTCCATTATACTTAGCCTTGACTTCAATTGCTCAAAATCCTTGTCTGAATTTAACTGTGCAACATCTTTTTCTGGCTCTATATCAGGCACATTCTCATTCTCAGAATGCCTTGCAACAACATCCTCATTCCTTCTGTCTTCCTCCACCTCCATATTCTTGGCTGTTTCCAATACCTTGAATTCCTCAGAAACCTGCCACAAGAAATGAATAACGGGAAGGAAATTGAAGTTACTATCTATCATTATTCATTAAGCAAAGCACAGAAGATATAAATTCTATGGCATCACCATGATGAACAAAATATATTGAGATTGAAAGGGGAACAGCTCACCCTCAGAGGAGGAGGTATGTTCTCAACTCCACTAGGCACCCTATCCTTCTCCATGTGAACTTTGTTTGGTTCCTGCTTCGCATCGCCATTCACTGGAAGCAAAACCGGGGAAGAAGATGGGCTGATGAGGACCACCCTTAGTTTCTTCTCCTCAATATATTTCTCACTTTCTTTTGCAAACTGCGAAAATATATAAAAAAGAAAAGCTGCAAAATCATTCAAGAAAACAATAGGGCTATTGAATCAAATGTTAATCACATCAGAAAACTAACCATATCAGAGGTCATTTCAGCTTCAGTAGTTCCGAAGGGGACAATTGTGCTCTGAATGAGAAATTTGTCTTTGCATTGCATATCAGGTGGTTCTGTCCGCTGAGCTTGCATAATAACTATATGATCCAACAAACACAATACATATATATATAAGAACAAATGCAGAGAACAACAGAGCCTATACAATTCTGCATATAGAAAAGATCATACCAGTAAAATCACATGTTTCATTTGGCTTGATGATGCCTAAGTTAGGTCTGACACAATATTTCTTTGGAGACGTTGTTTTTACCTGCACATTAATTCGAACTTGAGATTTTAACTTTTGCATATTGATTCAAGATTAGGAAGAAGAAATGGAAGCAGTACCTTAAAAGCAACATACTGATCGGACATGTTTACAATGTGAACCTGGCACGAGCTTTGTTTCTTCAATTCAACTACACCGCAAACAAGAAAGAATGTGAATTAAGAAGCTGTTTAAGGGTAAAGGAGTGAGTGGTTGGTGAAGAAGACTTACAGAGAAATCTGAGTTCCGATGGCTGGATTTGAAGAAGCTCGGTGTTCGTCATGGCTCTCGTGTTTCTAGAAATGAGAATAAAATAAAGAAAGAACGTGAAGACTCAATTCAATGAATGTACATAGAATTGAGCAATGCGAATCAATGGAACCCTAAGAAAAGAGAGATGGAAGATGAAGAAGAATTGAAGAGGATGGTGTGATCTGTGTGCAGAGTGCGAGAGAAGGAAGAAGAAGGAGATTAGGAGAAGAAGAATGAGAACGGGATTCATATGATTTATGAAATCAATGTTGTTTAGCATGAAAATGAAAATGAAAAAGAAAAAGAATTAAAAAAGAATAAAATAATAGTGAATATAGGAGTGGTGTGGTGGTGAGTTGTTACATTGGGAAATGGGAGGCAGTGAGCGTCGGTTACGTCAATGGCAGTTGGCTCTTCTAAGCGGTTGAAGAAGTTGTAGTTGTACCTTCCTCATTTTATTTCTACTACTCCATTTTCATTTCACACCTGCTCCTTTTCTTGCTATTATTATTATTGAATAATGACCCTCTTATTCAACACTATCTTTACATCTTTATGACTATTATAATTGGACCAAAAAAAAAGAAAGAAAATTAATATCATAGTCATCATATTTTATACTGGTATCAATTTGATATTTGCTAAAGGAATATGTGAAGAGTGAAATCGATTATTATTGGAGAAGATTTTATTTAGAAATAAATTATTTTGTATTCAATATAATGACTAAATAATCTTCACCAAAAAAAATATAATGACTAAACAAGTCAACTGTTAATTTATTTAGTCAATTGTTAATTATTTATCAATGAAAAAATTTAAGAAAATAACTTTTAGTTAGTTAACTTTAAGTTTTAGAGTTATAATTTAAGATTTAAGATTAAAACTTTTTTATTTAAAATTTAAGATAAATAAAATAATTTTTAAAAATTTACTGATATTAGATAAAAAAAATAGTTATTTAGTATTATTCTAAATAAATTTATTGAATTAATTTATTGATTTCTACAAAAATCAATAATAATTTTATAAAAGAAAGTTAATAATGGACTTTTGAATTATTTTCTCAAACAAAATATACTTTAAAGAATAATTTTAACATTAGAGGGAATCAATAATTAAATTATTATTCAAAATTTTAAAAAAATTAGCATCCAAAATTAAAAAATATTATCTTCTGAATAGAATAAAAGTGACCACCCATAAAATATATGAATTATCACCCGTAAATCATCTATCTTCGTATTTAGGGTTGGTTTTGTAAAATTTTTTGACCAAGTGCTCCTGCTTTTTGAGAACAGGAGCCACTTTTTTGTGTTTGGTAACTCAAAAAGCCAATAAACTTTTGCTCTGACTTTTGATAATCGAGTGCTTTTGAAAGCATTCGCGGAGTACCTGTTTTTCAAACGCAAAATGACACATTAACATTAAATTTTAATAAAAATTCATTTTTAACAAATACTATGCATGTGGCTCTGCTTACTGAGAGCTACTTTTAAGAATTCAAAGATTACTGCTATTTTTTGAGAGTTACAATATTATCAAACCGGCCCGTAATCTAAAATATATTGGTTTCCATGATTTTCTTTTATTTTATACTTACCCCTTTTAAAATTTATTTTATCAAAATGACAAATGTATATCTTTCTATGCAAAATGATAATTTATTCCTTCTTTTTATATTGAATTCATTCATATTGTTTTATCTGGTATCTTCTCAAGCTGCTCCTCTTTCCTTCCTCGCTTTCATTTTAATTTTTAATACAAGAAATTTAATCATTAAATTATTATTACTTTCTTACCAAGAAAGTAAAAGATCGTATCATTTGAGTTACTAATTCATTCAATTATATATTTTGACATTTAATTGTAATTCATCTTCATATATGCTTCCTTGTTTGCTTGTGGTTTTATAGCAACTTTGTTAAAAATTAAAATCGAATCAACCTTATTCCCTAAAACACTTTGTCACACATTAATTGTTGACTTTTAAAACGAATAATTCGGTGCCCCGTCAAATCACCATTTCAATTCTTGCAACCATATATATCCATAATCTGTAATAACAACAAGCAAAAGGCATAGCATAAAATAACATATTTTAAGGGACATTTTTTTAAATTATTTTAATGAAATTGACACTTATAATTTTATGAATTTAATTATTTTCCATATGTAATATTAAAAAATACAATTCTCTAGAAAAAAAAAAAAAGAAAAAAGCTACGCATGAGTGGGGAGGTGTGTGTGACTCAAAAATAAAAGGAAAAAGAAAAAGGGACATGCTTTTTACTTTATCACACTTTTATAATTTAATTTTCAGAAATTTAACACCAAACGTGTGTGCTTTATTTTTAATTATAAGTATTTTGACCAATCCAAAAGAAAAAAAGAGGTGATGCTACCTTATGTTGCGCCAGCAAAACGGAATTAAATATGCTTCCTCCAAACTAAACTAGCAATCAGCAAAACGAATTTCGCTCACTTTTTCTTTTCCTTTCATTTTATTTAGAAGCATTTTTGTTGTGTATTTTCTTTATTGCTCTCGCTTTACCTGAAAATTAAGTAAAAGCAAAACAAAAGAAAGATAACAAAATCTCAACTTTTAAAACGAAATAACATTTTTTTAATATGTTCTATTGTTTTATATCTGTCTTCCTTTTTCTTACGTTCCATAATTGCAACTTTGCAAGTGGTGGGCACTGAAATGAGCATGTAGCTAGTTAAGACAAATAAAAAAGGGTAAATTACACTCTTATTAGCGATAAATCTTTAAATAAAATTCCCATTTATAACATATTAGTTATTGGCTTTTCGCCTAAAAAAAAAAAAATAATCATCTCCTGGATTGTTGAACTATCAACGCTATTATATGGCTTCATGCTTCAAAGTTCAAACCTTGTTTCCCCCCTCCCCTCCTCAACTTGCATGAATATGATGCTTTCATTTAACCAAAAGAATATATTAATAACTGATATACCACTTGTTTACTAGTAATAATTTTAGATGGAACTAACAAACTAATTGAATCACATAGGAAATAAATGGGTCACCAAATAATAATGAATAGTTACCAACTAAGACCATCTTTCTAGTTCTACTAGTCGCATACTTCAGCAACTGATATATTGTACAGTGAGACGAAGAGTGTAAGGTAAAGTGGGTATTATCAATGTCATTGTTAGAGAAATAAAAAGTTGCATCAACAAGAACCTTGATATGTATAGATTCCTTCACTGTAGTAGTTGATGTTATCGTCAACACGTTGTGGTTTCAGTAGAAGGATTTGACAACGACTCCAGGGGTTTTTGTCTTGTTTTGTTTTATTCTTTTTTGTGTGTGTTGGTCAGTCGGTTGCAGACTTGTAGCATATTCATTATTCGCCAATGAGAAATCTTTTTGGGTAGAAAGACGAAGAGCCCAACTTCAGAAAAATATTATCCAAGAAAAAGAAAAAAAACAACTAGGTAATATGCTCTCAGTTCTCGGCCCAAATTTACTTTATTGATGCATTATGAAATAATTTGAGATTATGACAAAAAATTGAAATTATTTTAGGAGTTTAGTTTTGATGCAGTGAATGTCTAAAGAATTTTACACAGTTATTTAATAAAATTCGTGCATTTATATGACTTTAAAAGTAGTAAATTTAATAATTAATTACTTTTAGGGTGAATTTGGTAAAGCTTTTTGACCAAGTGCTCGTGTTTTTTGGGAGCAGGAACCACCTTTTTGCGTTTGGTAATTTGAAAAGCCAATGAGTTTTTGCTCCCGGCTTTTGAGAGCCTCAAGAATAACTTTTCAAAGCTGGCTCTGGCTCTTCAAAAAGCAAAATGACGAATTAACCTTATATTTTAATAAAAAAATCAATTTTATCCTCAATTAATTATATTTAACTTTATATTAATGCATCACATACTAACAAAAATGTCGTTGTAGTAATTTATTACTTTGAGAGCAACTATCAAATAGATTTACCAAACATGATATATGTGACCTCTGCTTATTGAGAGTAATTTTGAGTTATTTTATCAAACGGTCATGATGTGACTCTCCGTAAGCTGTTTTTTGAGAGTATAAAAAGCTCAGCCGCTTTTTGAGAGCCACAGCATTACCAAACCGAGCCTTAATAATATAGTAACAATGTATAGAAATTAAATTTTTATTTTAGTACTTAATCCTTATATAGTCAAATAATCAACTGCTCATGGTATATTTGTTAGCAAATCAAACATTTAAGAATATCTTTTGAAAATAAATACCAAAATTACTCGTGATAAATTCTAATACTCATAAAATTATTTATAAAATAAGAAAATGAGTTTTTTATTTATAAAAAATGAATTATGTTTGATAAAATTATTTAAATATTATTAACAAGTTATTAATATTTGGGTAGCTTTGAATGACGTTTTGTATAATTTTGTAAAAAAAAAATCATCTTTCATGAATAATTTTACTAACATTAAAATTTTTTTATGAATACTTTTAATATTTTTTCATATTTGTTCGTGATTTACTCTACAATAGAAATAGATATATAAAAAAATTTGTACAAATTGATTTTTTTTCCGAATAGATTATTATCTTAGTTAACTTTGTTCTTTTTATTATTATACACATGTAATTTATAAAAAAATTAATTAATAGGTATATCAACATCTATTATTAATATTCTAATTTTTACATAATTTTGCATTTTAATTCTTTAACTATTGGTGTATATTATAGTGAAAAGAAAAAATAATAAAAAAATTAACTCTTAAATATATAAATATTTATCTTAAAAAATATTTCATTTAATTTTTGTTAATTTTTAAAAATAAATTTATAGTTCCAACTTTATTTTATTCACATAAAAATCTATGGAATTGTCCTTTAATTATTTATTTATTTTTTTTGAAAAAAAATGTTCACACGCAAAAGGCCAGAAATACGTGCGAGGTTCAAAAGTTAAAAGTTAAAACGGCGTTTGAGTTTGGGTGATTTTTTTCCTTCTTTGTTACTGCTTATTAGTGCAGCCTTACTGAGTTACTGCTTAGTAGCAAAAGTCGGTCACCTTCATTTCTTCGTTGAACGCATGAATTCCAATTCTCTCACTCCACTCTCTCTCTCTCTTTCTCTCTTGCTATGTTGGCAGCTAACCTGACCTGAGACTGTAACAGTGAAACCTCTCTTCTTCACTGCTGCTTCGCAGTGCCCGATCAGGTTTTCCTCCTCTTCTTCTTCTCTGCCCTTTTTCTTTTCCCCAAACTAATTTCTTCTTTTGGTTCCAGCTGAACCTTATGTCCTTGCCTCTCTGCTTTTGATTCCCTTGCCTCTCTGCTTTTGATTCCCTAGCTGCAAAACGCTGTCGTTTAGAATTTCACCTGCCTTGCCTTACATTTACTCTCTTTTCCGTACACTTATGCATATCAGTAAAATAAACTACGAGGTTTCTTCTGTTTGGGGTTTTGGTTTGGGATATACGAAAAACGAAAATGTTTGTTCATAATATTTCACTTTGAGATGTTTCTGCTAGCATATACAAGGGAGTAAGTAGAAAATGGTTTTCAAAATCATATTTCGTAATATGGTTAAGGGTTATGGTTATGGTTATGGTTCTTTGTGTAGTTATTGATTTGATTAATTATTTTCCTAAGTATATTAATGTGGATGATTACATGTATATAACGCTTGCATGAGTTTATCTGGTCACCATTGGGCTTAGGCACCATAATTGTCTTGTTTTTGTGTTGAATTATATGGTCAGAGTGTCACTGTGAATTGGTTCGGATGTCACGGTGCCTGTTTTTGATTGTGCAGTTCGGAGGAGATGGCGGCGTCACAACAAAATGTCGAGTTGGAGGCAGCCAAGTTTCTGCATAAACTTATTCAAGATTCTAAAGATGAGCCACCTAAGTTGGTTACTAAACTCCATGTGGTATGTATACTTCTATTTGTTGAATGAAAATTCATATTTGTTCTTTTACTCTCTTTATTTAAGACTGGCCATTCTTGCAATTAATTTGATGAGCGTTTCAGATACTACAACATATGAAATCCAGCGGGAAGGAACATTCCGTGCCATATCAAGTGATCTCAAGGTAAAATACTGCTACTCAAATGTACCACTTAAAACATATGCATTTTCTTTAGCTTTGTTTTTTAAAACTAGGCCATAATACTTCTTTACAGTTGCTGTAGTTAGATACGAATTATTGGATAATAAAACTTAAAATATGATTGTCTTAATAAGTTTGCTTGGTTACTTCAAAATCATCCTTCTTTAGTTCCTGTGGTAGTTGATATTTTAAGTTACACTTCAATTTTAGTTTTCATGAATGTTCCCGCTTCTTCTGACTTAATATTATCTGTTATAGGGCAATGGAGACTATAATCAATCAACACGGTCTTTCTTTGAGTGGTGGTGTTCAAATAGGTAATTATGTGTTTTTATGTATTGCAGAAAGAATGTTCTGATAGTTTTTCAGTTCTTTTGATCACATATATTGGTAATTTATGCAGGCTCTTCTTCACAGGCTGGGGGTGTTGCTAAGGATTCCAGAATGAGCCTGTCAGAAAATGAGAGTTCTAAATTGGACCCTTTCCTTTCTGGTCAGCCACCAGTTGGCCCAAGTGGTGGAGCACCTGATTATCATCAAGGGTCTGTGGTTCAGAGGACTGGTCAGTCTTTTGATCAAGGAAGTCCATCTAGTCTGGACTCTAGGTCTGCCAACTCCCATTCACAAGACAGACGTGATACTGCCAATTGGGACAAAAACCTGAATCAAAAGGATGGTAAGAAGGTCACCATAAAGAGAAAGAGGGGAGATGCTTCATCTCCTGTGGAGCCACATGTTGACAGTCCTTCCCAGATTGATCCTCGCAATACTGTTCTCAATACGAGGAAAGCGAAACTGACCAAAGCTGAACCGTTGGATGACCTTCCTGTTAAAATTGGTGAGCTGGCGAACTTTATAATAGTTCCTACTTCCTAGAAATAGTGAAATGGCGAATTTTCTTTCCCTGGTAGCATGAAAAGAATGTTTAGGGCAAACCAAGAAGGTCATAATTTGTTGGCAAAGTAAAGTATGTTGACTTTGACTTGATCAGATGATGCTATTAGGTTTAAGGACTGCTAATGGTTTGGAATATCTATACATAAATGTCAATGCTAAATATTGAAGTTTGGGTGACATTGTTCAAACTATGGTGCTGAGTTCGAGAATTGTGAATTATTTCTAAATTTTATACTTAAATTTTAATGTTTAATATTGAAGTGAAGTTCATGAAAATACTTTCTAGGAGACTTTTGCGTGTAACATTAACCATGGAAATGGTAGAATCTATTTGTGTAGTATATTGGAACACTAGGTCTTATTTGAGTTATGGTTTTTAGTGTTCTATGCTTTTTGGAATTTGAATATTTATTCTATATGAATATTTCCAATTTCCAATAATGATGAATTATGGAAAGCCTTGTTTTGAATTTTTTTTTCTGGGTAATTGTTTTTGAAAATATTGAGCTGAATTTCAGGCACTTATCCCAAGGTTCATGGTGGGATTGCAGCTCCTACTGGTGCATCTAAAATGGTTGAACCTATTTTCTCAAGTTCAATGCAGTATGATAGTGCAAGTCCATTTGGTCGTGGTAAGGGAAGTGTAGCTAGTTCGACTGATGGACATAAAATAGCTCAGGTACTTCAATACTTGCTGTTCTCTTTGATTATGTGGCATATATATGAGCCAACTTGATTGCTTGACTAGATAATGCTTTTGACAGATTGGCAGGCAAAGTAGTGGCTTGGAAACAACGACGCTAAGACAAGGAGTTCACCCCATGGATAGGAAATATGGCATGATATTTGGAGAACAACAGTTAAAGCAACTTCGAGCACAGTGCCTTGTTTATCTAGCATTCAGGTAGACATATTTCTTGATCACTTTTTGAATTTGACTTCAATTATGTTGAGTTTTGTGAAACATTATGCAATGTGCAGAAATCGTTTGACGCCAAAGAAACTTCATCTTGAAATTGCTCTTGGAAATACCTTTTCTAGTGAAGGTAACTTTTTATTTATAAGTTTATATATTAAAGACCTCAATTGACTTACTACTAAACAACATGATGGTAATACAGAATGTATCTTGCATAGATCTGATATACCACAAAGGAAAATCACAATCTTTTAATGAATCAGGCAACACATCTGGGGTAATGACACAATTTGGAGGTCCAAGTAATTTGAGACAAAGTGATGCAACCCCTTCAGGGCCCTCTTCTGCTGCAAAAGTTCAGGAGGCAGACTCTTTGCCAAAGGGAACTGAGAGCCCTAGAATGAGGGAGGACAAAGTTACACCACATTCTGACATCCATATGCTTTCAGAGGAACAGAAACATCTCTTGGCTACAAAACGAGGAGAGGTTGATAGACAAGTTCAAGAAAGAGGAGCTGCACAAGTTTCTTTAGCTACTTCATCTCAGCAGCTGGACTCTTCAAGTACAAGGGTTGCTGGAGTTTCTAATAGACATTTGGATGATGTTGACAATGGTAATGTTCAGGTTGGAAGGTCTAACCAACCTCCTGTTGTAGGCCTGAATAGCTGGACGGGATTTGCTGGTCATAATGAGGGTTCAAAAGTGGTTCCACAGATCTCTATTGGATTGCCAATAGATAGAAGAGACACCATGGCCAGTCAGTTTCAAAGTATTAACAATTGTGGATCCTTGCTTGAGTCATAATTCTGTTAATAACTTGACTTCATATTCTTTAAAAGAGCACTTTATACATGTTTCAGGGACTGTCAGTGATTCTCTTGGTACCATGATGAAGGATGGAAATGTGATTACAAAACATGTTTCTCCAGGTGAAGGCCATCTTAATAGAACAATGTTGCAATAAGTTCTTAAGATGGTTGTCTTTGTTATTTCAAGTGTTAATACTTGTTGACTTTCTGTGGTCACCTGCAGACATGTACAAAATAGTTTCAGTAGATAAAGCACCAAAACATGGCATCAATTTTGCTGCAGAGCAAGAAGGGAATGAGAGACAGGCATCATCTAATTTATCATCTCCAAAATATTCAATGTCTGATAGATGGATTATGGATCAGCAGAAAAAGAGGCATCTAGTTGAGCGAAATTTAGTTCAGAAGCTGCAGAAAGCAAAGCAAAGAATGGCTACCAGTTTTCTCAAGTTAAAGGTTAGCTTTACTTTCAACTGCCTGTTTTGCTAATTCAGTGCTTAACATGTTCCCATGCACAATTTATTTATTTTGCGTTCCATTGTAAATTTATGTGGCTTGTAATGATTTTATTTTTGCACAAGTCTTATGTCTTTGCTTCACTCCCTGTGATGTAGGAAAATGTGAACTCATCTGAAGATATTTCTTCCAAAACAAAAACTGTAATAGAGTTGAAAAAACTACAACTATTAGATCTTCAACGTCGTCTCCGCAGGTAATTGGTATGCTTTTATGAATATTTTTCTTATCATCTTTTGTCTAAAGTTTGACAGTAGGTACAATGGTTTGTGTGCAGTGATTTTCTCAATAATTTTTTCAAGCCAATTGTAACTGAATTGGAACATTTGAAGTCAATTAAGAAACATAGGCATGGTAGGAGGGTCAAACAACTTGAAAAGTATGAGCAAAAAATGAA
>JASCZI010030247.1:50485-61213 GCA_036250425.1 Stylosanthes scabra
CACCCAAAAAGCCCTCCTTGCCTTCCAGCAAGCACCCGAAAAAGATGTTGTTTCTTGGACTTCTATGATTGCAGGGTATACCAGAAATGGGAATGGAGAGCAAGCTCTGAGTATGTTTGTAGAAATGATGAGAAACTATGTTCCCCTTGATGATTTAGTAGCTGGAGCAGTCCTTCATGCTTGTGCTAGCTTAGCTATACTAGATCATGGAAAAGCAATGCATAGTTGTGTAATTCACCATGGTTTAGACAAACATTTGTACGTAGGCAATAGCTTGGTTAATATGTATGCCAAATGTGGGGATATAGAAAGTTCAAGGGTTTCCTTTCATGGCATTGTTAAGAAGGACATAGTTTCATGGAACTCAATGTTATTTGCATTTGGACTTCACGGGCATGCTAATGAAGCTCTGTGCCTATACAGAGAAATGGTGGCATCTGGTGTAAGGCCAGATGACGTTACCTTCACAGGGCTGCTAATGACTTGCAGTCACTTAGGCTTAATAGATGAAGGCTTTGCATTCTTTGAATCAATCAGTTTGGAATTTGGACTTTCACCAGGAATGGACCACGTTGCATGCATGGTGGATATGCTTGGTCGAGGCGGGTATGTAGCAGAAGCAATTAGTTTAGCCAAGAAATATTCAAAGACAAGCAGAGATAGGACCAATTCATGGGAGGTTCTTCTTGGAGCATGTTACACACATAGTGATTTAGGAACGGGGAGCTCTGTGGGAGAATATCTAAAGCACTTAGAGCCTCAAAAGGAGGTTGGCTATGTTTTGCTGTCAAACTTGTACTGTGCTAGTGGGCAGTGGAAGGAAGCAGAGAGGGTGAGGAGGGCAATGATGGATCAAGGGGTGAGGAAAGTGCCTGGTAGTAGTTGGATTGAGATAAGAAACAAGGTGACAGCTTTTGTATCTGGAAACAATTCATATCCCCACATGGCTGAAATATCTAAGATGCTGTGCTTCCTGGAATTAGAAATGAGACACATGGTTAATTAATTTTGATATTGAAGGATCTATATAAAAACTATGGTGTATAAGGGAAATAACTGCATAAGCGCTTTTTATTCATTATTTTTATTTTCATAAGTGATAAACTAGTTTTTTTTTCCTATAAAATTTGTTTTAATAAAAAAAAAAACTTACAGCAAGTACAAGATTAAATAATACGTAATTTAATTGGATTAAAATACGCTAAAAAATTTAATTAATTTGAATCTAATTATGAATGTATCTCGAGAAAAACTGACCAATTCTCAATATGTATACTTCTATTGCGAGCACCACCATTTTACTTTATGACTTCAATTGCCAAGTTGTTGTTTTTTTTTTTTTTAGCGTCATTATCTCCCCTAACTCCGAACATATTCATAGATATATAAGCATGTTTTTTGGTCATGGGATAAATAAGAAAGTTTAATCTTCAACAATTAACGTTATATTGTAAGTTTTGTTTTATTTTATTTTTTCTAATTTTTATATTGATATTTAATTTCTTTTATTTTTATACTTTCTTGTACTATTTCCGTCCATTTTTTGTTTAATAATTTTGTCTCATTAATTTTATTACCTAACATTTTATTATATCAATAAAAATAATTAATTTTTAAATTCACTGAGTAACAAATTATTTAAATATATAAATTTAATTTAATTTGATAATTTTACAAAATTCTATATACTTTTGATGCATTCAAATTATACTTATAAAGGACAAAAAAAAAAAAAAAGAATTATATCGATAGAATAACCCATCATAACAGTTATTTATAACCGAATTTAGTTAACACGGTTTTTACATTCACCGGCAATTTACATTTTTCACTATCGCATTCAAATTCAAAGGCAACTATTGTAATTTTTTCTTCTTCTCCGTTCAAATGTTCAATACGCTCTAATTTTATCTTATGCAACGCCTTCATTTTTTTTGTTTCAGTTTTCTTTGCACGGCTTTGGCACATTCAGGCTTCAACGTTTGAATTCAATGGGAAAAGACAAAAGTGTTGAACAAGACGAAGTAATAAGCGTAGAATACAGAGTCTCAATGTATTGTAATGCTTGTGAGAGAACGGTTGCAAAAGCAATCTCCAAGTGTAAAGGTACTTATTCTTCACTTCGCTAACAGTTAATTTCATGTGAAGTTGATATTTTATCATTGTTAAATAACAATTTGGACAAGGATTTCAATCATCCAAAGCTTTTAACAAACAACTTCATGTGAAGTCCACTGCACTGAATATCCACCTTATTATTAGTAGTATTATATAGTAATTGTTATGTAGAATTGATTTTGTTACAGGAGTGGAAAAGTTCGTGACTGATATGAACGAACACCGTGTGGTGGTTACAGGTCGCATTGATCCAAATAAAGTTTTGAAGAAAATAAAGAAAAAGACCAGCAAGAAAGTGGAGATTATTGTGGAAAACCAGGATGAGAATTCAGATGATGGATCCAATAATGAATGTGATGGCATTGTTTTGGTGCCACTTTTTTTTCTTGGAAATGATTGCTGCATAAGCAACGAAACTTTGATGATGTTCAATGATGACAACCCTAATGCATGTGTACTAATGTAGAGAGAACCAGAGATCGATAGAATTACTCTTCATATAGCTAGGAAAAAGTAGTTTTATTCCTTATTATTTTGATTTTTTCTTTTTACTTGTAAATAGTTTATATTTTTTTTCAAAAATATTATATTCACATAGAAAATTAACCATGAATTAAATTCAATGGCTATATATTGTTGTAACTCATTTTTAACAATGTATATTTTGTAATTCAGTATGCAATTTCTATAAAAGTGACATGTAGCATGATTTATTTTTTTAAATACAATTTCAAGTGGCATGCATGCAATTAATGGCAATAGTTAAATAAAGCACCAGAAAAATAATATGCATGTTGATAATGATCCCCCACTCCTAACATTTTGCTTGTAATGTTGTAAGAAAACGATTTGATATCTGTTTCTATATCTGAGGTCAATTCTTCAGTTTGTTATTATTATTATTGCATTTTCTTTTTGGGTATACTATATATTATCATTAAATATTGTTTATGTGAGTGTATTATTAGTTGATAGAGTAGTGAGAATTTTGAATTGTCGTGGCTATTGTATTGCTAGTTAACTAACCAATTGCAGATAGATAAGGTTGATGGTGGCATGTACACGGACTCATAGAAAAATGTCTTCTTATTCTCCATTCAGAAACCCACCGATTATTATAGCACTCAATGCATTTCGTATTACAATTTTCTAATAGACAAGTTTTGAATTTGAGGAGGTGGACGACATCTTCATTTGTTTGTTTGTTTATTTAATTTATTTGTTAGTGTTACGTATGGCGTGTGGCATGTATGTAGCAAGTTGAATGGTAGAAATAAGTAGAATAACACCAAACTCAGCAATAAGGTAATTATTAAGTGGCTGTGAGTTGTGACTCCGAATATTCATAGTGCGTCTTGGAAACAACAGTGTCACTTCCATGCTATCTTCTGACTTTTGCGTCTCAACTACCAACTACAGACAAACCAATTATCAACTAAACAATATATATAAGAGTAATACCAGGGAGTCAACGTTAGGGAACCCATAGGGAGTCCATGACTGTAATTAGGGAAATAGTGGATGGTAAAAGAGGAAAGAGAAAAGAATGAAAAAATCTATTGGCCACTTATTGGCTAACAAACTATGGGCTCCCTAAACTTTCTCTATAATTATTAGTATAAAAAAAAGACTGAAATTTTTGGGTTGAATCAGTTATATAACTGGTATTAATACTTAAATTTAAATATTTATCTAACGAAAACTTTAAACATTTTCATCTTATGTTTCACCTATTTGATATAAGACTCAATTACAAATTAGACAAAGGTTGATGTATATTGTATAACGAATTGAGTGAGATTATTTATTTAGTAAAAAGACAAAGATATTCACTCAAAAAAGTTATTATTAGAATAATGTGATTAATTCATTTAAGAGAAAGTGCCTTTCATCTTCTAATTATAGAGATTAACTCTGCTGATTGCAAATGATGATAGCACTAGAATTTGGAAAGCATAGTCTTGCTAGCAAATCAATGTTTTTAACATGATCAGGTAAGCGATGGCTAGACAGGTCTCAATGTCTTGTAAATTGACAGGTGCTGGTATTTCTTTCTTCTCTTGGAAGGAGGGATTGTTCCATTTGATTTGAGCATATCATAACTGGTAAACTTATGAAGCATCAACGAAATGAATAATTTGATATTTTACATTTTATTTTGATGTCTTGTATGTTAGGTTCATAGTAGGTCAAATGTGCAATTAGTTATTTAGAATTTGGCCATGGAAAAATTGACATTATTTCTTCCTTGCAAGTTGCAACCAGCTGGTACTAGTATCTCATAAACTACATTGTCTACTAACATTTACATAATTCACATTCTAATATTACTGGTTTGTGTTACACAAGGTGATACATATGTCAAAATGTGTATATTATGGGGAGTGAAAATTTAACCCCTCTTTGATATTTCTCTTTTTATGACATAACCTCTAGTGCCTCCCTTGTCTGTCCAAGTATGTTGAATACAGTTGCTGCTATCTGAGATGGAGCAAGGCCGGCTTCACACAATTGATCAGCAGGCGATCCATGGTCAATATATCGATCTGGAAGAACCATTGGCCTCCACTGCAAGCAAAATATAGATGAGTTATTCGCAATTTAGATATATGTTTATAATATCTTTGAAGATGCATATATTCCCATAGAAAGGAAATACAAGTGCTTTACCTTCAATTTACCATCTAGAAGACCATCAAGGGCCATGAACTGAACAACATGAGACCCGAATCCTCCTATAGATCCTTCCTCTACAGTGATCAAAACTTCATGTGATTTTGCTAGGCTGCGAATAAGGGAACGATCCAATGGCTTGCAGAACCGTGCATCAGCAACCGTTATGCGCAAGCCATGACGCTCCACTAAGGAAGCCGCAGCCAAACAGTTCTGAACTGCTGCTCCATAGCCCAATAGAGCCACTCTTTCCCCTTCCATCAATATCCTGCCTTTCCCAATCTGTTAAAACATAAACTTTAGGCTTGGTTTGCAAGACTATTCCTCATGATCACCATGAAGTTACATATGTGTGGAAATTGTAAGTTTCCAATATACCTCAAGTGGAATTCCCTTGTTCCCAGGTGGTAGTTCGACACCAATGCCATTTCCCCTTGGATATCTGAAGCAACTAGGGCGATCGTCAATGGCTGCTGCAGTAGCAACCATGTGGAAAAGCTCTGCTTCATCAGAAGGTGCCATCACCACCATGTTAGGAAGGCATGCCATAAAAGTAACATCAAAAGAACCACAATGTGTAGGGCCATCAGCTCCAACTAATCCAGCTCTATCCATTGCAAATCTTACAGGTAGCTTCTGCAAGTCGACATCATGCACTACCTGTAAAAAACACAATACTATCATTAACATTAAAGCATAAAGGAATTGTAAAACTAACAAATGCAGCAAGTGAGTTGTTATTGTTACCTGGTCATAAGCCCTCTGCAAGAATGATGAGTAAATTGCACAGAAGGGCTTGAGACCTTCACAAGCTAGACCTGCAGCAAATGTAACAGCATGCTGTTCTGCTATCCCCACATCAAAGCATCTGTCTGCGAATCGGCGGAGGAAGAGATTCATGCCAGTTCCACCTCCCATTGCAGCATGGATTGCTACAATGTCTTTGTCAGCTTCTGCTTCTGCAATCAAAGCCTCTGCAAAGTATGTTGTGTAAGACTGGGTGCTAGCATTAGCCTTGAATTGCTTTCCAGTCTTAGGATCAAACTTAGCAACTCCTGCAAAATAAAATGGAGTCACACTAGGGCAATGAAAATAGCAATCAAAGTACTAAATGAAAGGTTGAATATAGCAAAATTTGATTAACTTTATAGATCATGAAATTGAATTCAATAAATTTGTAAAGCTTCTTTTACCATGGTATTTGTCTGCTGCTTTTTCTGCATATGGGTATCCACGGCCTTTCTCAGTGACAACATGAATCAGAACAGGACCAGTAGTTTTAGTACTTTTAACCTCATTGAGAATGGCCACAAGGTCATCTATGTTATGACCATCAACTGGACCAATATAGTAGAGTCCAAGTTCTTCAAAAAGTGTTGATCCAGAACCACTAATCATGCCACGGGCATATTCATCCACTTTTGCAGCCAATTCATGCATAGGGCCTCCAATGCTTTTAGTTACTCCCTGCAAAGATATCATTCAGTATATATTATTGATTTCAATAATAATTTGTGGCGACACAAAGTCCCTGACTAACCTTGGCAACCTCTCTCAATTCTCTAAGAGGCCTGTTTGACTGTAACCTACTAAGAGCACTGCTCAAAGCTCCTACAGGCGGTATAGGTCCATCAAGTGTAGCAGTAGGTAAAGAAACTTGTTTGTTGTCGTTTAGAATAACAATCATGTCAGAATCAAGATATCCAGCATTGTTCATGGCTTCGTAAGCTTGCCCTGCTGTCATCGCACCATCACCAATAACGGCAATTACATTATTCTTTCTTCCCTTAAGATCTCTCCCAACAGCCATTCCTGTTTGTTCAACACATTATCCAAAGTTTAAGCCAAATCACAAAGTACAATATTCTGATTTATAAACCAATCAATAAATAGAAGAATTACCAAGTCCTGCTGAAATAGTTGTGGAGCTGTGACCAGTGCCAAAACTATCATATTCACTTTCAGAGCGTTTTGTAAATCCAGATAATCCATTTGTCTGTCTCATGGTGTGCATCTTATCCCTTCTACCAGTGAGTATCTTATGCGGATAAGACTGCAAATTTTGTATAAGATTCTACAATTTAGAACAAGCATCATCCCCAAATAAACAAGCAAGGCACAAAACAAATTGAAAAACCAACCTGGTGACCAACATCCCACAATATCTTGTCTTGAGGGGCATTGAACACATAGTGAAGAGCAACAGTGAGTTCAACAACACCTAAGCTTGATCCTAGATGACCTCCAGTTTTCGAAACACTGAAAATAACATCAGACCGTAGCTCATCAGAGAGTTGCTTGAGCTCCTGCATCATCAATATTAAGGTTAGAAACCAGACTTTTATATGAACATGATTTTCTAGTTTTGGCTACAGAACAAGGAGGAGCATATGAGACATGTTTAATACCTTGGTCGAGAGATTTTTCATATGAATTGGATAGTTTATGGTGTCCAGTAGCGGGGTTGGCGGTCTCTGAGAATAATACTCCCCCCCTCTCTCTGATAGTGATGCACATAACCCACTTGACTTTTTCTTCACCTATTTATTTATATCCATTCAGATTTCAAAAACACTTTAAGATACCCATTTCTATCATCAGCAAGTAGCATCTAAATTTTGAGACTTGAAAATAATAAACATGTGAACTTTGCAGCCACAGCAATAATGGGTATTCCTTAATAAATGCAATGAGAGTATGAAGCATTTGTTAACCTGGTTGAACCTGCGTTGCGATTGAAGATGCAGATCTAGACCCCATTGAGAGTGAGAAGCAAGAGAAGTTGATCTCCGAGGATCAGAAGCAGAAGCAGAAGCAGTTGCAGTTGCAGGGCTCACAAATGCAGAATAAGAGAATGCACAGAGATCCATGAAGTGGTAGGTGAAAAACAGAAGAAACTAAGAGACACACACAGAGAGAGATACTAGAAAATGGAAAGAGAGTAAAAGAGAGGTCTCTTTATAGCAGAGAAAGATACAGTGTTTGTGAAAAAATGGTAACTGTCAGTCAGATGGCACTAACACCAACAGCAACAGATTGTGAGTGATGGTGGTGGTGATAGTGGTGGATGGATGATGGGATTGAGTACAATAATAATGGTGATAGTACTAGTAAGTTGGCAACACTAACTTGTAATATATTAATTAATATAATAATAATATAAGAAAGTGTGTGGTTGAGAATTGAGAGAGTGAGGAGAGAATGAATGAGGGAAGTGTTTTGAAGTACGAAGTGGAAGGAGGAAGTGATTCCAACAAGACATGTTCATATTCATTTTTTCATGAGAAAGAAAGAAGAGTGTTGTGTTTTGGTCAGAGATTAGGGATGCCATTGGGCCACGTAAGAGGAAATCACGAATGGATAGATTCTTTGGATAAATAATTAAATATGCATGCTGATGTTGAGACTTACTTGTTTCTTTGTGTTTCCTTTTTATGGATTAATAGTAACTGAAAACGAAACTAATAAACACGCCCCTTCTGAGTTAAATATAAAAAACATAACCATATTAACTATCTTTGGGGCCTTCGCAAGTGCGGATGAAAATGATAACTGGTTGGTTTTTTTTTTTTTGGTGAGACTGGTTGGTTTTATTTATATTTTTTTAAGCGAACTAGCCAAACTGCCAAAGCAAGTGTTTGACACAAAAGGGAGAAAATCAGAAAAGGGAAGCAAAAAAGATAGATACTTGTTAAATAATATTCTTTCCTTCTTAAAGATAGTCAATAGCAAGTCCTATAAATTAATTATCAGACCAGCTTTATATATAATTCAGTGTTGACTGTGTTGTAATCAAATCAGTTTTAGGCCAAAAGGCACCGACCCTACTTCAAAGTAAGCGTCGCTAGCAACTTATCTTGCCCATACAAAGTTGGCTCCACACGTTCTGTTAAGTGTTAATGTACAAAACCTATAAAATATTTTGTAAGTGGCCTGTGGTTACTAAATATAATTAGGTTTTTGTTCAACTGATAATAATAATAATACCTAACCTATGAGCCAACAAGTTTAAGCTTGCGACATACATTATTTCATCTGTCAAAATATTAGTGGCGATGGCAGTTTTTAATTTGAATAATCATCCACTCTTTATTCATTACGGAGCATACAATCTCAAAACAAAAATAAAAATAGCAGAAGTTTCGAACTATTCACGCCATGAAAGATCGGATAGTCAGCACTCTTTACCTAAAACTGACATTTTATTTAAGAATGATTAATGTATCCAACAGTAGGAATAGTTAACAGTTGTTTCATAACTTGTCTTTTGTCAACTGCATAGTCTTATAAGAGATGGAATCCGGATTGGATCGTGAACTGTTTTAGTTTTTATTATGGTGTATTGCGGACTTATGAATGGATCAGAAGAACATGACAACCATTGAACTTTGGTAAGTTACATGATATGCCAATGAAGGGAACAAATGCAACATACGTAAAATAACTAGTTTTCAACTAAACTCAGAAATAGCTAATAAACAATATAAGGGCAACAACAGATGAAAAAGTAGTACTCCAAAATAACAAACACCAAGTATACTTAACATTTGATGGTATTGTCAGCTACGGACTAATATTAACAATATCAATTCTAACACAGCCACAGTACGCAGCCACAAACTTGACCCAATTGAATTAACCACCATTCCTCCAAAAACACATGCAGGATGGCTAATCAGCGTGGACTGCAAAAAATACATAAATAAATAAAATTGTGAAGTGAAAAAGAAAGAAGGGGAGGGGGAGAATAAATCAACTATTAATCATCTATTTCAATTTCAACTCTTAGCTTAAAATTAAAAAACCCACAAATTATATAAAAGGGACTAGTGAATAAAATATACACCTACAACATCAGCAGATGAAATCCCCATACATGACATAGAAGAAAGTAGTTGGGAACATAAGAACCTAACCTTAACACTAAATATAGACCGCTATTTAGACATACAAATGAGACTACGTTAGTTTACTCAATTGTTTCAGATGTATACTTCTGCTAGCAGATTAGTTTTTAATTCCATCTGCCTCCACAAGATTATCAAAAAACATAATACTACATATTCACAGAATTTGTCATGACCACAGTTGCAATTTGTCATACTAGACTAATGAAAACATTTTGAAGCATTAGACTCGTACCTGTATGATCACGAACGAGATCTAGAAGGACTGCGGCCATTACACCTAGGACTCTTTGATCTGCTAGGTGTACGACCCCTCTTCTCATTAGGACTACCACCATTCTCCCTGGGATTTGGAGACCTCCTGTGATCCTTCTCAGCTCTAGGAGAGCGAGACCTTGGCTGTGGGGACCTCCTGTAGCCCTTCCCATCAGTAGGAGAGCGAGACCTCCTATAGTCCTTTACATCACTAGGAGAGCGAGACCTGGTATGTGGAGATCTCCTGTAGTCCTTCCCATCACTAGGAGAGCGTGACCTAGAATAAGATCTTGATCGCTCAGGAGAATAGTAATCTTCCTTATCCCTTCCCTTGCCCCTGCCACTCCTACATCAACATAAAGAAATCTCAGTTAAATTAAAGAAATCAATAATGATATGGCTAACTCACCAAAATCATATATCCTACACATATCAAGAAATAGAACTTCAACAAACATATGTGGTCATTTCATAAACCAAGAGGCATATGAATATTTGAAACCACAGCAAACTGTAAAAGTAATTAAAAACCTTCCTACAAGAAGATTAACCACAACACTAAACCAAAACCAGTTTTTGTTTTCAGAGATGAAAACCAATACTTACTTCTCCTTCTAAATCTAATTAGCCAAAATATGACCTTTACCTGTACCTTTCAATAGTTTCTGGACAAATACATGACACTCGGATCCACACAGACAGTTATGAATGATGCACTGCAAGACCAGCATCTTGTAACTTCATAGCTCTTTGTCCCAACTTTCTAAAACCACAA
>JASCZI010030247.1:61223-78892 GCA_036250425.1 Stylosanthes scabra
TAAAAACTTTGGCTTCCATTCTTTGTGGATGATTTTCTTTGGCCAAATATAAGCTTTATATTCTTTCTTAACTGGATAGTATACGCAAAACAAGATATTAAACTAAATAGAATCTTGTTTACAGAAAATTTATATGAAGGAAAACAAAAGATGTACTTATTTGAACCATTCTTCAAGCTAGAAACCAAATGCCAAAAAGTGGGGAAGTCCAGCAACTGGCAGAATTAGGCAAATTGATATATGATATTTCATATGAAGAATCTTTGATAGAAACATGAGCAAGTTGCACATCACTTTAAGCCACTTTACTCGTTAATCTTTATATTAACCCATCTTTAAAGTCTGGATCGAATTCACTTTATTATCTGCATAAAGAAGACCAGCAGATATTATTCAATTCACTTATGCTATGCATATTAAAGGAGGGTCATCAAAGTGACACGGTCAAAGGATTGGCAGCGATTCTAATACTAAGAAGTCAACCTGCAAGTCATACTCTTACTGAGCTAGGAATAGCAACATTGGTACCCAATTACCCATAAACCAGCTTGTCACTATAAATGTCTTCCAGCATGAACATACTAGCAAATATAAGTGAGATAAGAGAAATATCACATAAGACTATGGTCAATTTTGAAAGTTAACAAACAAAACAAAAGGGTCATATTTGCTTTCACAACCAATAGCTCTGGCAAGCAACTTTGATCATGACGATCTCCAACCAAAAATCTCACTAACACATCATTCAGTTATGACATTCATATGAATGATTAGAAACCAGTCATACTGCGGCTAAAATAGAAAAACTTTCCACTTAGAAAAATAAAGTTATCCTCTGAGATTTAATTGTTAATTTAATGTTAACAAATTGAGAAATGTAGATTTCCCATCATTATTGAGAAAATAATGATGATTCAGACATATTACCCCAAAGAATATGACATAGAAGAAATTTGGGCAATGCAAACCATAACATATTAACTAGGAAATGAAATTGTAACACACGATACTACTGTGTAAAACACACACCTTGAATCATCCCGGGCAGGTGTTGGAGACCGAGAATAAGCTGCCAACAGACAAATAAGTTACAACTTAAGAAAGACAAATATTTTTTTAATAGAAAGTGTAAACACAAAGATAAAACACAAGAGAGGGCATCATTTGTATTTGGAAACTGATTAAGAAAAAAAAAGTGAGTGGGTGAACTAACATCTATATCGGCGTCTTGGGGACCTTGACCGATTCCTCCTCCTGCTACCTCCATGACGGCTACTAATGTAAGGAAAAGCAAACCAAATTCAATAGGAAACTAGACATTATCAAAAGCAGCACAGAAGAGATACATATTAGCAAAAACCAGAAAAGCAGTTAGTACATCAAACTGTGATCTCACCTTCCCCGAGAAATGACCCGCATCTCCTGAGGGGTTTTCCTGTTTTCCTCGGCAAACACAATTCTTATTTCACGCCCTCCAATGGTGGTATGATTTAGTTGTTGCTTTGCCTCAGCTGCATCTTCACCGTATCGATACTTCACAAACCCAAACCCTCGAGGTTCACTGCAAGTTCAATTCAATAAAATCGGAATGTTATGAAACCAAATGTCCCATATTATATATATTGATAAAAAGAACCCCATAATTTAAGAGAAATAAATGCACGGATTTATGCAAAAAGATAACAATAACGCAGAAGCATAATCCAATGACTCTTGAATTAATAAGATTACGATACGAAAGAGCAGGAGACTTACCCAGTATAATAATTCTTAGGAAGATAAACATCCTTCACAGGTCCAAAGCGCTCGAATGGAACCCTAAGATCTTCAGGCCTGCACAGTTCACATTAAAAAGAAGAAAAACAAGAGGGGAAAAACACATTTCAATTCGATTGTGGTAAACAATTTGGCTGAATAAAACGTGACAAATGCACAATCAACGAAGGAGATACCTAGCATCAAGGGGGAGATTACGAACAAGAAGGCCAGAAGGGAGTGGGGAGCGGCGGTCCCTGTGGGATCTGGAGTCGCCATAGCGATCGTCGTCGTAGCGCTTGCGTTCGCGGGGCGGTGTTCGGCTACGGCGGCGAGGGCTGTAGCTTCTGCTGCGGCTTCGGTACCTAGCCATTGTTGGATGGAGAAGCTATTTTTGTGTGTCTCGTTATGAACCAAGAATCAGAAGAGGTAGATAAACCCTCCTTGGAAAAATAACTACCATCAACGAATGGGAGCTAAACCCTAACCCCAACCTATTGCATAAGGGGCACAATCGGAAAAGTCGTGACAGAGAAAGATAACTAAAATAAATTAATAATACATATATCGGGCTTTGTTTTAAGTTCAGATCAGTCCAATAATATTTTGGATATTGGGCTCAATCCCCCGAAATGTTAAACAAGAAACTACCAGTAACTACCATTTGGATCCAAAAAAAATTAAAAGAAACTACCAGTAACTGGGGCCTGGGGGTAACTACTGATTAAGCTTAAAACCCACTGGCCCCAAAAAAAAACGCTTAATACCCGAAAAAAACAAAAACGGTAGGGTTTGTTTCTATTTTCAGTTTTTATTTTTAATGTTTTTTATTATTTAGATACAAAAATCTAATAAAAATAAAAACACAAACCAAACACACCCTAATAATTGCTGAAAAACTACTTCACTTTTATGACTATTTTTTTAGAGTAAAGTATAATTTATGTCCCTGCAAAAAGTTTCAAAAATACCTTAACGTTTAATTTGATTAAATTTTACCTCTGATTGGTTTCAATTTTATCTTAATCGTTGATAATTTTATCCTCAATTTTTTTAATTTGTCGACGATTGGGGATAAAATTGAAACCAATCAAAAACGTTAGGGATAAAATTGAATCAAATTAAACTTTATAGGTATTTTTTAAAATTTTTACAAACGTTAAGAATATAAATCATACTTCACCTTTTTTAATAAAAAAATGTTTAAATTAGTATATATATAAATATATAATATCTGATTTTATGACCGGCTTTTGGTGTAAAATAAAGTACTTATTCTTGTGAAACCTATAAATACCTCTCGAAAAAAAAAAAACCAAATTAAGCATAGTACATTAGATGAATTATTACTAGTGTATTAATAGGTATTAATGTATATGTTAATTCATGTTTTATTTATTAAATGTATATAAATAAAAATAAATTAATTGAAATGGTAAGTAATTTATAACTTAATTAAAAGATTTTGGATTCAAGTTTTATAAATACTAAAATAATATTCTTTTAAAGTTTATATATAATAAAAAAAAATATTTAAAAAACCAAAGTTGTGGATCAATCCTTCATCCCTATATACATGTATTTTTTTTTTCTTTTTGGGTGTCTCTCTATAGTACATGTATAGTATACGTAGATATTTTTCAAGGTAAAGAAAAGACAAAAGACTTTTAATTAACAAATTAAATTGCATGCTATTTGTTTAAGAAGATGTGGAATCTAGCCTAGGAATATTATTGCTTTCCATAAAATCAATAGCAATGGCGCGTATTGCCATGGACTTTTGCCAATGATTGAACCAAAGACCGTGGATACAAATATACAATCATACCTCTTTATCCAACAGCTTGCACCTTACTATATAACAAACATTTTCTATTGTAGCCGATCCATATCCTACTAAGAACCACGTAAGATCATACCAATAAAACCAGCACCAATAATGCTACTCACCACAAGCTTCACATGACTTGCTGCTCTATGCACAGATCAATTGCATTCTGCTTTCTAATAGATAATAAAGGCCGTCATTCATAACTTATAATTTTTTTATATACAGATATTTTTCTTGTTTGTGTAAAATATATCCTATAAAAAATGCAACAACCTAAGATGCAAAGAATCACCACGTCAATGACAGCTTCCTTTCCACATGCAATTCGAAACTTTGAATCAAACACAAGTTGGTGTACCAAGTAAGGACTTTCCCCACAAATACAATTACCAATGTACCACAATCAGACAAAGTCTAAATATCTTCTAGTGATTGACAATGATGTCGTGTATGTGGTGCATAGAGTACTATATATAGCATCGTTGCATAACCTTTTTTCTTGCATGTCCTCTCTTACCATCAGTGTGTTGCTCTTGATCACTGGTGTGGTTGTTCCATTTTCTTGTGATAATCATTGTTTGAACCATATTGCTGTTGAAGAAAATGGCAATTGAGCAGCACAATGATGTGGAGGGAGGACATGACATCAACAATAATAATAATAATGGGCTTCAGGATTTGCAAGAGCCCTTCATTGAACAAGGGAAGAAGGATGTTGCCTGCAAAGATATTGAATCTAATACAACAATGGTGGAAAATGGATCCATTGCAATGGTTCTGCTCAGCACATTTGTTGCTGTTTGTGGTTCTTTTGCCTTTGGAACTTGTGTGAGTATATATATACATAGATATATTTAAGCTCTCTGAAAACCATGAAACAAACAACAAATCAAAGAGAGAAAAAGAAAACGGTGCATGGCTTAAGAAATGACACTAATAAATTAACTTAAGTGATTATTTTGGCAGGTTGGATTTACAGCACCCACTCAAGCTGCTATCACGGCAGATCTTAATCTATCACTTGCTCAGGTTGCTATAATCTTCTATTCTTCCATTGACGTTTATATCATGATATCATGCTGTTTGGACTTTGAAATATTAGAAAACTAATTCTGTTTTTGTGGCGATGGCAGTTTTCCATGTTTGGTTCTTTAGTAACCATTGGTGCAATGCTTGGGGCCGTAACGAGTGGCTGGATTACAGATTTCATTGGCCGGAAAGGGGTATGAGAAATCTAAATTTCAAATAAGTTTATGCAGTTTATAATAAGGACTTTCAATTTTGATAAAGAAAGCCTTGCATTGGTTTTCATGGGAAACAGGCAATGAGAATGTCAACAGCATTTTGCATAGCAGGATGGTTAGCTCTCTTCTTCTCAAAGGTATGCATCTCATGAAACATGTAATTTCATCTCCTAAAACAATGTTATCAAAATTGAAATGGGATTCGATGTGTTATTTTGTCTGCCGCAGGATCCTTACTCACTCGACTGTGGAAGATTTTTCACAGGATATGGAATTGGAGTTATCTCATATGTGGTAATTAACTATAGTATAGTATTATCAATATTCTTCTTTACCTAATCACAAGGTTTATAGCAAGCTGTATCTTATGTTAGCAAAATGGAACAGATCCCTGTATATATAGCTGAAATAGCACCGAAGAATCTTCGAGGTGGACTTGCAACAACAAATCAGGTGAGAACACATTGAGAATTATCATATTAATTACTTGTTTGATTAAAATGTTGAAGTACATACATAATTGGGATGAATTTTGGTCTTAACTGCAATTTTATTTGCAGCTTATGATTGTTATTGGATCTTCAGTCTCATTCTTATTGGGAAGTGTCATAACTTGGAGACAACTAGCTCTAGCAGGTAAATCATAATACCATTAGCTTTGAAATTTAATTTTCTGCATAAGGACTGGTGTGAAGAGAAAGGGTCTAATTTGATGGGCTTGGTTTGAAAATTGAAGGGCTTGTTCCATGCATTTGCTTGCTGATTGGTTTGTGGTTTATCCCTGAGTCCCCCAGATGGCTGGTAATTAAGCATTTAGATACACATACATTAGTATAATCTTGATGAGAGTGATGTAAAGTTGTATATTAATAATTAAAACACTATATATATTTCTATTTTCAGGCGAAGGTTGGTCTTGAAAAGGAATTTCAAGGAGCATTGAAGAAACTTCGAGGAAAAAATGTTGATACTTCTCAAGAAGCTGAAGAAATTCTTGTACTTTCTTAGCTCCATTAATTTACTTATTAAACATGGTTAAAATGTATACTAATCAAGTTGATATGCTTGATCATCTGAGCTCACTTTTCTCAACTCATTTTCCTTAAAGGAATATATTGAAACTCTTCAAAGCCTTCCTAAGACCAAGCTTCTGGATTTGTTCCAAAGCAAACACGTCCGCTCTGTAGTGGTAAGTGGCATAATGTTCATACATACACCAATTTGATCATGTTTAGTATAGTTACTACTCTAAGATTTCTAACTGTTTCTGATTATTTCAGATTGGGGTTGGATTAATGGTGTGTCAACAATCTGTTGGGATTAATGGTATTGGATTTTACACAGCTGAGATATTTGTAGCAGCAGGTAAGTGAATCTATGCAGTAGATGCATCATGATTTTGAGAAATCAATATAACTCTTCTATGTAGCTAATCTGCTAACTTTATTTGCAGGACTTTCTGCTGGAAAAGTTGGTACCATAGCCTATGCATGTATGCAGGTAGTTCATCCCTCCACAGATAACTACATTGTATTTTAAATTTTGTTTCTGTTTGGACTTTGCTTCATGTGTGTTAAACTGAATGACAGGTTCCATTCACTGTATTGGGAGCTATTTTAATGGACAAGTCTGGAAGAAAACCACTTATAATGGTAAATTTTGAATTAGACATTTCATGCCATAAGATGGAGAATCAAAACTTTTGATGCCTAATAATTTATGATATACATGTAGGTTTCTGCCTTTGGGACATTTTTAGGCTGCTTTATCACTGGAATTGCCTTCTTTCTCAAGGCAAGTCTTAAATATCATATATATATATTTTCACCATTTTTATTTTTTAGGCTGCATTATCACTGGAATTGCCTTCTTGAAACTCTGACTTGTGACTTCATGATTCAGGATCAAAGCTTATTGCTTGAGTGGGTACCGGTGTTAGCAGTGGCCGGCGTGATGGTGCGTGTTCTTCAGGATTTCGATCC
This sequence comes from Stylosanthes scabra, assembly GCA_036250425.1. Lineage (NCBI taxonomy): Eukaryota > Viridiplantae > Streptophyta > Magnoliopsida > Fabales > Fabaceae > Stylosanthes > Stylosanthes scabra. The sequence goes on from JASCZI010030247.1 coordinate 68,036, forward strand.
CTTCTTCCCTAGAATTCTTGTTCTTTGAGCTCATATTCTCAGCATAGTTTTGCCTCTGCTTGTTAACAGATATATGTAGCAGCATTTTCAATTGGAATGGGACCAGTTCCTTGGGTGATAATGTCTGAGGTATGTGTCACTTCAATGATCATGTAACTAACATGCTAAGCAAATATAAGATTCTAATTAGGCGAAAACTCACATGCAGTTAACTTCACGTGAAGTTGACACTTTAGAACTTAGTCAAATATGTCAAATTATCCAACATTCTTAATAAGCAACTTCAGTTTCTAATTAATGCTATATTTCATATACTGCAGATATTTCCCATACATGTGAAAGGAACAGCTGGGAGTTTGGTGGTCTTGATTAACTGGCTAGGAGCTTGGGTAGTTTCATATACTTTTAACTTCCTAATGAGTTGGAGTTCTCCCGGTAAGCATAATCTTGGTTTCAAAATAATTAATGTAAGTGATTAGCATTTGTATTTTGTCCATCTAACTTGCAATTTCTTTTGGGCAGGTACTTTGTTTTTGTATGCTGGATGTTCCCTCTTAACTATTGTATTTGTGGCAAAGTTAGTACCAGAAACCAAGGGAAAAACGCTGGAGGAAATACAGTCATGCATCAATTATTCATAAAGATTTAATTAAGAGCTGCAATTTGAGAAATGGGAGCTTAAGCAAAAAATCATATCACAATGATATATCAAAACCTTCTTTCAGTCACCAAATATATATATATATATATATCAAAACCTTCTTTGATCCATTTGAGAAATGAGTAGGATATGTATTGGCAAATAAGGCACGAATTTACAGGATATATGGATGGCATTGTGCACCAATAGATAGAGATGAGTAGATTAATGTAATAAATATAAGTTACTCCTTACTTATGTCTATCCATTATTTATATTTTTTTGGTAACATCTCCATTATTTATATTGTACTATAGTGTTAGCTTATTGGTAATAATAATTTCACATTTTTATTTGATAATAAAAATATATAACATTATAATGTTTCATTTTATGTCTTAAAATTTAGTTAATAGTTATATATTCATATTTGTAAACTAGATCAATATAAACTTTTTGACAAGGATAAAATTTGACTCACCAAGACCTCTTTTTGTTTGTTTTTATTTTTATTTTTTAATAAGATAACATATTGATTGTTTGTTAAAGTTATTGTTCAGTTAAAAATCTATTAATAAGAATTTATATATCAACTAATAAGTTATTGTTCAATTTATTGGTTACTTAATATTATTTATCTAATAATATTTAAAAGGTTACATAAATAAAATTTAAAATCTATACTCATCTAAAATCGATGCACTGGTCCATTAATAAGAGTTTTTAAATAATGACTTTGAAAATTAAATTTAAATTTAAAATCCATTATATTTGATTTTCAGTTTTTTACTGTTTCCAAATCCCAAACATTTATCTTTAGTTAAAAATAAAAATAAAAAAAATTGTGAAACTCCTCACTCAAGCAGTGATAAGTGTGAGTCAGGCGTCAATAGTTAAAGTAGATCTAACAAGAGTGAACGTATAATCTTCTGTTCTTCTTGGTTCTTCCCCTCTTAACAAGAGAGAGAGAGAGAGTCAGAGAGAAGAAGCAAATGGCGTCGCGGACATCAAGGACTGTGTTCCGCGTAGCCATGGTGGCTACGTTGCTTCTCTTTCTCTTCTACATCGGTCGCCCTTTATACTGGAAAATCTCCGCTACCGTCTACGACATTCGCAACAACAAGCAAACCGTCAGGGAAGGTAATAATTATACCAATACAGAACACCTTCAATTTCATTCCGACCTTTCTCTCTCTTCAATTCTTCCTCAATTAATCTCTTATTCTTCGCTCCAGGTCTCTCACAGATCGTAATCGAAGCTCAGAAATCGGTCGGTTGGTATCACGACGAGTCCGATTCAGGTCTCCTTTCTGCTGCTAAGAGCCGCAAGCTCCTCCTTCGTCGTATTTTCTCCTCTGTCGCTGGTTAGGGTTCATGTGCCTTTTTCCCCCTTTTTTAATTATAAATTCACGCTTCGTTTGTGTGCTTATTATTATACATGTATTTAAATGTCTATATAGTGACAATAATTAGGTAGGTTAATCTTATTGATACATGAGATTCACGTTGATGTTGTCCTTTAGGCTATAGATTAATTAAATCACATAATTTTGTTGCCTGTGAATGTTAGTTTGAATGTGAATGCTTTTCTCTTAATCCTTTATATGACTTCTGTTTTCTTCTGTTGATGTGTTAATTTTTTGTTTCAAGTGTGGAAGGTTAATGACAATAATCACATAGCTGGCAAGTAACATGAAAGTCTGGTTGATATTATATTAGCATGAATCTTTATAGACAGAACGAAGGATATAATATCAAATTATTATCGAATTGCCCAATTTTTTATAACAAGAAAATTAAATGCAATCCTTCGGTATTTGAACAATATCTCCAAACCGAGGCATTGGTCTGCACTATAGCAAATTAAAAACTAGTAACCCTTACCAAAAATTTAAAAAAAAGTGCGACAAGTATTTTAGTCGATAACCTCATCAAGGCAATTTACGTGTATTTTCCCCCTCGTGTTTAGACATTGAAGAACTTCACCGGGACCATTATGTACGTCATGAATGTAAATGCTTCCAAACAATTGCAATATACAGTGCAACTAATCATCGGGAGGGGAAAAATGTCACATGGACTAATCCCATTAATAAGCAAAATTAAGTACTTTGATCTATCTCACGGTCTAGGTTGTATAGAGAACAACGTGTATTAAGATATTATTCGAAATTTATAATGTGGATAGAATTTCCTTGACCATTGCCCATAATTTTTTTTTTATGCATATATGGATTAAATACATGTAAGGTACGAAGAATAGTAGTATTATTGGGAGCAGTGTACCGATTACCTGAGCTGCCAGTGCAAGAGGAAGGGCGTGAATTTTCATAGGGCGATTATGCTGGTGATAGAGATATATTATTAAGGTAGCGTGTAAAATGAAGTTGTTGTATTTTGACCAAATGAAAAATATCCAGCGCGAATGTGGAATTGTATTCTACTATTCTTGAGATTTTAGAGGGGGCAAAAATTGACCTTAAAAATTGAGCGGGAGCAAGAAGACAGCATTATAATTTGTTTGTACATGAAAAAAAATGGGAATTAAGATAATAAACAGAGTGTTATGAGTATTTTATCCTGTTAGTAATGATGTACAATGGACTGAACGAAGTTTTTTCCTTTTTTTTTCTTTCGTTTGGATAACCCGCAATCCTAGCCATCACAACTCACACACCCATAATTTGGTTCTTCCACATCTGGGAAGAGTTAAAAAAAAATCTCTATTCAACTATTTTGACTTTTGAGAAAGAGAAAATAGACCAAAATAAGATGATAGATATTGCTTTCTCTGTTCAGCTACATCAAGTAACATTTTTGCCCTCGTTATAAGGCTAACAGATATATAAAATAATTTTGGAAATTAGTAGTCTTCTCTATATTGAATGTCATGGTATATTATATAGTGCATTTTACAGTCACCAAAAAAAAATCTATAGTGCATTTTACATGATGAGACACATCATTGTCTACAAAATTTTAATTTGTGTACTCAACCACTATTTTATTGTTAAATTAATTGTCAGAACATTATACGTTTAATCAAGTGCATATTGGGTAACATGGAAGTAATTTAATAATTTTTGTATTGGCGTGTAATTAAGTTTTATATTAAATGGTATGGCTAATAGCCCAATACTTTTAATATAAAAAAAGAATTAACTCATGTTAATTTAAATGTAAAATAAAGTTTAAAAACAAAAAATAAATTTATCACCTAATATTTTTCATAGTACGAATCCTTAGCTTTTTCCTCTTCCATTACTTTTTCTTTCATTTCCCTTTTCCTCACAACAACCTTTTTATGTATACTGTGTGTGTTATTAGACCCTAAGAAGAGGGAAATTAAAAATGAAAATTAAAGTTTGAAATATCATAAATGTTTTTAATATACAATAGCAACGAGTCACAAAAAAAAAAAAAAATATAATAGCGTAATGTGTGTGTGTATATATAGGTTTTGATTTCCTAGCCAAACCCTCACCAACGAAGGAATGCATACCATCTATATAAATAGTAAAGGAAATATTATTCTGAATTATACTCTTATTATCTTGGACTCTCTTTTGTGCAGCTAATTAAGTAGAGCAAGCTAGCTAGCTAGCTAGCTAGAAAGAGAGAATGAGGTTGCAGTTGTTGTCGTTGTGGAAATGGAGGTGGTGTTTGGTGTGTGTTATATTGTTAACAGGAGGAGGAGGAGGAGGCAGCGGTGTGGCGGGGAAGCCTCAGCGGATTCTGTTGGATACTGATGTTGACACTGACGATTTATTTGCTCTGCTGTACCTCTTAAAGCTCAACACTTCACTCTTTCAACTAGAGGTATTAATTTTAATTTGTTAGAGACTTACTTATTTTATTAATCAGATTGAGATAACAATAATTTATGTGGCGGTGCAGGGTATCACAATAAGTGCGAATGCATGGACGGACAGCGGGCACGCGGTGAATCAGATATACGACTTGCTATACATGATGGGAAGAGATGAAATTGCAGTGGGGGTGGGTGGGGAAGGTGGAATTCTTCAAGACGGTAAGATTGTGGGTAACGTGGGCGGGTATCTGCCAATCATACAACAGGGAACCACAACAGCAGGTGACTGCACATACAGGCAGGCCATTCCACTTGGACTTGGTGGCCGCTTGGATGTCAATTCTAACTATGGCTTCCGCAAAGCTTTCCTCCCCAAGGTAATGCATTTTACATATACACCCTCCTTCCATCTTGCCTACCATTTCTTCGCCCAATTCCAACTTAAACAGCATATTAATTGTTTATTTATTTCCTTTTCTTTATATATCGTTAGTTTTGATTTATATATATTTTTTATTTTTTTTTAACTAAGATTAATAATTATAAATTATAGGTATAATGATACACTGGTATACTTGAAATTTTTTTTAAAATATATTATATGTACTATTTTTAATTTTTTATGCATATATTTTTCATTTTTAGTATTAAAATTATTTTGAAAAATAAGAGGAAATAAATAATTTATTTTTTATATTATAAAGAATAATTAAAATATCTATTACAAATGACTTAATTAATTCCTTCTTAACGCAACTGGGAATTCACTTATTTTATTTTTTCAAAGTCTTTGAGCTTTTAATTAAATTTGGATGATAAAAATAGTTGTAGATGTATTATTATTCTTTTCATTACATAAATTTATAGTGCAGTCTCTCTCTATACAGCTCGTCGTATCTAAGAAAATCTAAGAAAATATTCTATAGTCGCCTCTTCGACTATTCCTAAACTGACTTTATATTAGCATATTTTGTCACGCAAACAATAATTCAAGGCATTTTTGTTATTTTATTCACAATCTATTTCTAGCAGTTATGAAAGATCAGTCAACGTAATAATTAGCTCAATTTTAAATTTTAAATATCATACGTTGATTAGTTTTATATAAATTAAAATAATTAATTGTGATAGGTTAAAAGAATTGTTTAATTACTTAATTAAATATCGAATAATAAAAGATTAAAATTTTTCATTTAATCTCTGCTATTATTTGTTCACTATATTTAGACACACACAATGCGCGAAATTTAGATGAATATATGAAGTAATAAAATAGATAAATAGATAGATTCTATTAAGTATTAGCGTGTTATATTAAATATTTTTTTTGGGTGACTATGTTAGATTAAATATTGATGTAGAACGAATTGTATATAACTATATATTATCACGTTAATTAGTATTAGTTTATCAAAATAAAATAATAATTTTTAAAATTTTATCAGACCAAAACCCAAAAAGAAAAAGGAATTTTACCAAAACCAAAATAATAAAATAAATATTTTATAAGAATAAACATTTTATTAAATTATGAATTTAATTTTTTTACATTGTTGATGTAAAAGTGTTTTATACATACAATCAATCGTGTATGGCTACATCAATAAAAGTAACTAATTTTTAAACTCGCTACTTCAAAAGTTATTTAAACCCATAAATTTGACTGGATGATAATATAAAACTCTAATGTCAATGCATCAAAATTAAATTTTTAAAATATTTCAACATTTAATAAAAGTATTAAACATAAACTCTGTGCATTTAGAAGTTTTTTTGCACGATCCTTCGAAGTGACATATTAGTATACAAATTATTAAGTCATACTAAAATTGCTACTGAAAAGTAATATTTGACTTGATTATGAAATCAGGGAAGAAGGAAATATAGTCCTCTGAGACAGGCAACCTCTCAGGAAGTGCTGATTGAGAAAATATCAAAGGGTCCAATAAGTGTGCTTATGTGTGGATCACACACAAACATGGCCATTTTTCTTATGAATAATCCACACCTTAAGAAGAACATAAAGCATATTTATATAATGGGTGGAGGTGTAAGGTCAAGCAACCCAACTGGTTGCTGCCCAAAAAATGCAACCACTTCTTCCTGTGTGCCTAGGCAGTGTGGTGACCATGGCAACATGTTCACTGATTATAATACTAATCCTTTTGCAGAGTTCAACATTTTTGGAGACCCCTTTGCTGCATATCAGGTATGCATATTCAAAGTAATTTATGATTACTAATTAAGTGTTAACACACATTGGTTACTATTAGGGACAAAATTAAAATAGGATTAAGACAAAAAAAACATACTTTATGTATCAATTTTTGCAGGTTATTCATTCTGGAATTCCTATCACCCTTGTACCACTTGATGCAACAAACACTATTCCCATCAATGAACAATTCTTTGATGCATTTGAAAAGAGTCAAGACACATATGAGGCACAATATTGCTTCAAGTCCTTGAAAATAGCTCGCGATACTTGGTTTGATGACCAATTCTATTCGGTAAGTATATGTTCTTTTAAAAGTTACTTTGTTTTTAACATCTGTTTTGTTTGTCTTGATTATGGATGAGAATTAGACCTAATATATTGTGCATAATGACTTTGTTGTTAGCAGAGTTATTTTATGTGGGACTCTTTCATGGCTGGTATAGCAATCTCAATCATGAGTAAACCCAATAACCAGAATGGAGAAAATGAATTTGCAGAAATGGAGTACATGAACATAACTGTCATTACTTCTAACAAACCCTATGGTATTGGCATATCTGATGGCTCCAATCCATTCTTTGATAATCTTAAAGTTCCTAAGTTCAATCTAAAGAAAGGTGGGGTGCATAGTGGTCATGTTCAACAAGGACTCAGAGATCCTCTTTGCTTTGTCAAGAATGGCAAAGGAAAATGCCAGGTAGTTGCTTCTTTTCTAAGGTTGCAACTTCATTTTGTTACACAATATCAGTGCTTATGATATATTCTGCAACATGTTTTATAGGATGGTTACACAAAAGAGGTAAATGGCCCGGACTCAGTGAGAGTACTTGTTGCCACAAAAGCCAAGCCTAACCGGGATTCTAGGAGTCCGCTTGACAGAGAATATTTCAAAACCTTCTTGAATGTTAGTTTCACTTTTTTCCTTGTTCAAACTTCTCCAATATTAGTAACCAATTCATCAACCTGTATTCACATTATTTTGGTTTTTTGGTGGATTGAAGGTTCTAAAACAACCACAAAATGCTGGAAGATTCAACTTCACTACACAGTTTCCTTACTACAAAGAAGAAACTTACATGCCAAGTTTTCATGATAAAAGATTAGGGAAACCTATTGTGTTTGACATGGACATGAGTGCAGGAGATTTTCTTGCTCTATTTTACCTCCTGAAAGTGCCTGTTGAAGTCATCAATCTTAAGGTATACATCCTAATAATGATTCCCTCTTGATTGTTTTTGTGAATGGAAGGAAAGAAAAAAAGAATTCTATATATTTGTTGAACTTAATCGGTGCCTTGTGGCTTAGGCAATCATTGTGAGCCCAACAGGATGGGCGAATGCAGCAACAATAGATATCATATATGACATACTACACATGATGGGCCGCGACGATATCCCAGTTGGTCTTGGAGATGTCTTTTCCATGAATCAGACAGATCCAATCTTCCCAGCTGTTGGACAATGCAAATATGTTAAGGCCATTCCCCATGGAAGTGGTGGCTTTCTAGACTCTGACACACTCTATGGCCTTGCTCGCAATCTACCTCGCAGCCCAAGAAGGTTACTACTTTCACAAATCATAGAAATTTCTAAGTGTTCCTTATAAAAAATGATGGAGTAACTAACTCGGTCAAGATGACCAACTGTTTGTTTCAGGTATACAGCAGAAAACTCTGTAAAGTTTGGGGCTCCTCGCGATACTGATAACCCTGAACTCAGACAACCACTAGCTATGGAAGTTTGGAATTCTATATTGCAAAGTGAACCAAATTCTAAGATCACAGTGTTAACTAATGGACCCTTGACTAATTTGGCAAAGGTGGTATCATTAAAGAATATTAGCTCTAGAATTGAGGTAAGTTATTATAATATGATGGATATAAAACTATTTTGATTGGCATAGTGATATTTGGAAGATTATATAACAAATTAACAATTATTGCAACATGTTACAGGAGGTTTATGTAGTTGGGGGACATATCAGCAGCAATGTCAATGACAAAGGAAATATATTTTCTGTCCCCTCAAACAAATATGCAGAATTCAATATGTTCTTGGACCCTTTAGCTGCCAAGACAGTGTTTCAATCACAACTTAGCATCACCCTCATTCCACTCGCTATCCAGCGCAATGTAAGTTCTTTCCCTGCTATCATAAGGCGGTTGCTTCAGAAAACCGCAACAAAAACACCAGAGGCTATGTTTTCTAAGCGCTTGTTGTCAAGGCTATACCGTTTGAAGCAAATTCATGAAAGATATCAGCATATGGTACAGGTTCCTAAATCCACATCTAATTTCTAGCTTATGTTAGAACTTCATTAATCATTAGTAATGTATTTTTAATATAATGTTGCAGGACACATTCTTGGGGGAAATTCTTGGTGCAGTTGTCATTGCTGATAACCATTTAAGTCTTAGTCCTAAATTTGAGGAGAAGCCAATTAAAGTTTTGGCTGATGGTGTTGAATCCAGTGATGGAAAGATTGTGGTGGATGAGGAACATGGGAAATTAGTGAGAATTTTAAGGCAGGTGGATGTGAAAGGTTATCATGATTTGTATGCAGAGAAGCTTAGTGATCAAAATCAGTCAGCTAAGATAGCAAGCTTTGAAGAACAGAAGAGAAAGTGGAGTACTCCTCCGGGTCAAAGCTAAAGAGCATTTTTTTGTGATTATTTTTGCAAATAATAAATTAATAATCCATCTTTTGTCATTTATTAGTTTTAAATTGATATATGTTATTAGACAATTAATTAGCAAAATCCTTATTATAACTACAAATTCAAATTTCAACCATAAAAAAAAAAAGAAACAAAAGATAGTGCTTAATTTGCGCAGCATCTAATAGAGAGGGAAAAGGCTACCGCATTTAGATTTGACTTTATGAAGGAGAATCATATCTTGTGACGATTCACCTTATCTTGGGCCACCAACTTCATAGAATTATTGGCTGTCACCATTTTCTTATTCCAAAATAATAAAGTGACTTTATAACTCCACAATCTTTTACCATTAAACCATGCATGCCATTTCCAACTAATGCCATGTGATAATGACAGCATTGTCACTACTCACTTTTGAAGTCTAAACCACCAGAAACAATCCAATTCCAAATAGTCACTTGTCTCTATCAGTTTCAGAATCAAGAAAACAATAATATTCACTAGGCTACCCCCAGCATAATTGGTCAAATTTTAACAAACCATCTGATCCTGCTGCTATGTAATTAACCTTTGTTAAACCATGCAAAAGATCACAAATTACACTAGTCGTTCTATTTGTTAAATTAAGTTACAGAAGATGGAAACTTCATAGTTCTCACTACATGAAAATCCACACATTCATCATCACAGCATAAAAGAGAAAAAAAACCTTCAACCAAGGAGAAGAGGACTGCAAAACACTCTCAAAAGCTTCAATTTTCACAAATAGTATCCTTCAGAAACTAAGTTCCATCATAGGGATCGATCCTCCAGCTGCCATAATCTGTTGCTCAAGCTGCACAAGTTAAAGAACACATGAATAAACATAAATGTAAAACAAATCCACAATGAAAGGAGGAGAATATGTTTTGGTTACCCTGAAAAGTGTTTCAAGCTTATTTTTGACAAGGCAGCATTCTTGCTTAACTTGGTGCAGACATTTGAGGCACCTAAAGAAACAAAAATTTTGTGTGACCAGAGACTGAAATTCCAAAACTCAAGTTCAATGAGGAGAATAATTAAGTAACTTACGCATCGGTGTTCTGTTCCTCACAGAAGTTGCGGAAAGCAATGCAACAATTTTTAACCCTTTGAGCTCCAATGCTGTGGATCAGACAACCATAATGAATCAAAGGTTAATATCTTACTTTGACTCAACAAAAAAAAGAATGTTCTTTATGTTGGGATTGTGTTGTTGAATTAAAGGCAAATGATATACTATCATATCTTACCTTGAGCTGCTACCCTTTAACTGGTGAACATGAGCATCAATTTTTTTGAAGTCAACACTTTTCTGATCTCTGCACAAGAGAAAACATATCTGGAAATTAGTAATAGTAATATCTGATGAGAAGGGAAATATATTATATTATATGATGGACTAACAAAGCAATGGTGAGATCATTGAGAAGCTTGTGAGAATCTTGAAAGAAGAGAGAAACAACTTCAACCACAAAGTCAGGGTTGTTGTCATCTTGTAGCTGTTCAAG
>JASCZI010030247.1:105828-117002 GCA_036250425.1 Stylosanthes scabra
AAAATTTATTTTTTAGAATGAACGTATATACGCGTAGCCTTACCCAAAATACAATTTCATATTTTGATCTTAAGTAAACATACCCTAAATATAATGTCAAAAAATTCCCTAAATATAGGCAATTTTTTTTTTAAAAAAAAAATTACAAAGACTTGAACTGTGACAGGGTCAAACACTCAAACATGAAATTATAACTAGTTAGCTAGTTGTATTTTGGAGTTCATTCACCAATGATGATACACAAGAATTTATCAGAGATTTTATTAGTATGAATAAAGTGGAACATGTACAAGAATTTTTCAGAATCACTCTTATTTTATGACCGATATAACTATTTGTAATTGTGAGTGCTATATAGTCTTGTGCACCATACTGCAATCAAATTCTAAGAGAAACATTGTTGTAAGAATCTTTGTACACAATGTTTCTCTTTCTTTTTTGTATTACTAAAACATATTTCTTTTTTCTTTCTACTTCTATATGTATGTTTGCCAATGGCCATTTTATCTGACCTCATATACACATCCATTTCTCATGTACATGGACTTATTGACTATTATAAACAATAAACAACAGCTATTTACAGTTACAAGAGAATCAAGTCATGGCCTGGAAGCTAGCCATTCAACCCCCTCTTACTTCAGATTAATAAATTTTTCTTAAACTGCAACTTGAGCTGCTGCAAGCCTAGCAATTGGAACCCTGCAAGTGTCCTCACATTTCAGTTTGATGGTTGAACATCTAAATCTAACTTCTTTTTATATAATATGGAACTAAAAATCTGACCTGAAAGGAGAGCATGAGACATAGTCAAGACCAATTTGAGCAAAGAATGCAACAGAAGATGGCTCCCCACCATGCTCTCCACAAATTCCAACCTGATAAACCAAACCAACTCAAGGTGTTAATTGCTGCAACACCTTGATGAGATATAACAATGCATAGAATAGAACAGTCACATAAAAGTTTGATCAGTTACTCCTAATCCTACCTTTAAGTTTGGTCTGACAGCACGACCCTTTTCTGTACAAAGCTTGATGAGTTGACCCACTCCTTTCTGGTCAAGTACCTAATATTATTGTCAACAGTTCAAAAATTTCAGCAACAATCTTTCATATATTCTCAATGATCAAACAAACGTTAGACAACTAACCTCAAATGGATCACTCTGCAGAATGCCGCTCGACAGGTAAATCGGAAGAAATTTTCCAACATCATCTCTACTGTACCCAAATGTCATTTGGGTAAGGTCATTGGTTCCAAATGAAAAGAACTCGGCTTCATCAGCAATCTACACGAATGGATAATAATAAAATTAGCAAGTTTAAATAAATAATTAAACAGAGAAAATTATACTCTAACTATCTTTCTTTGATTCTTTCTCACATTCTAAAGTATTAACTAGTAACAAATATATAAAAGGAGTTAGGTTTTACCTCATCTGCAACTAGTGCAGCTCTGGGAACTTCAATCATGGTTCCAACTTTGTAGCTTAAAGAGGAACCCATCTCAGAGAAAACTTTCTCAGCAACATTCCTTATTAAACTCACTTGATGCCTTAATTCCTGCCAATTAGAAAAAATAAATAAAATAAAAATATGATTAAGAGAACTATGGAAGTTTCCTCATAAATTTTAGGCATGATGATGCATGTTGACAAAACTGAACAACAAGCAAGATGGAATGAGATAAGGTGGAGTAAGGATCATGCCTGAGGTGTACCAATAAGTGGAACCATTATCTCAGGAAGGACTTTAATGCCATGGTTAGTCACTGAAACAGCAGCTTGGAAGACTGCACGTGCCTGCATCTCAGTTAGTTCGGGATATGATATTCCCAGCCTGTTGACAGAATCTCAATGGTCAGATACAAATTATTGTAAAATCAATCCACACTCGAGAGTTCAGTTAAGTATGAATTTGTCATGCACAAGAAGGAAATGGGAACCTGCAGCCACGAAAACCAAGCATGGGATTCACTTCTGAGAGTTTTTCAATCCTGGAGAAGATTTCTTCTTCCTTCATGCCTGTCTCAGAAGTTAGCTCACTGACAATGTGCTCCAAGTCACCCTCCGGAAGAAACTCATGAAGCGGAGGATCCAACAATCGGATTGTCACCGGGAGACCATCCATTGCCCGGAAAATTCCCTCGAAATCTGATCTTTGATAAGGTAGCAACAGGTCAAGTGCAGCTTTCCTCTGTTCCGGTGTTATGGCCATTATCATCATTCTTACAGCTTTAATCCTCTCATCTGAAGCAAAAAACTGAAACTCACCAAAACCAGTAGAAAACCATATAACTTGAGTTAAACCTTGTGCAATGCTACACTCTTCTCATGATAAAATTTGTAATGAATATGCAAAAGTTAGTTTCAAAATTAACAAGATTAGAACATAAATGTATCAAGGAATTGAATATTTTATGTACCATGTGTTCTGTCCTGCATAGTCCAATTCCCTGAGCACCATTTTGTCTTGCGGTTAATGCATCTTCCGGTGTGTCAGCATTTGCCATTACCTGACAGACAACAGAGAATAAAAGAATATTCAAGAAAGGAGATTCTTTCATTCAACTAAACTAATGAAGCATGTAAAGGAAACTATTACCTACCTTCAGATGCCTTATTTCATCAGCCCAAGACATGAAGATTGCCAGATCTTCACTTAGTGCCGGAGGCGAAAGTGGCTGCTTACCTAGTATCACCTCACCGGTGGATCCATTCAGTGATATCCATTCACCTTCCGGAATCACTGTATCGCCGATTACAACAGTCTGCATTTTCAGTTGAGATTATTACCAACAGCATGATGTCCATTTATTATGCTTCTGCCAAAGGAAAAATGCTTTACCTTCTCAATATCATTTACAAGGACATCAGAGCAGCCAGACACACAACACTTTCCCCATCCGCGAGCTACAACGGCAGCATGAGATGTCATGCCACCTCTAGCTGTCAAGATTCCAGAAGCTGCATGCATACCTCCAACATCCTCTGGACTTGTCTCTGTCCTCACCTTAAATAAATAAAACTCCAATATTACACTAAGAAGAATTTCACCTAAATTGAACTTCTCATAATCTCAGTAGATAAAAAAATGATTGCATGATAATAAATAGGGATACCAAGATGACACTCTTTCCTTGTGCATGCCATTCCTCAGCATCTTCCGCAGTGAACACAACCTGCCCTACCGCAGCTCCAGGGGATGCAGGTAAGCCGGTAGCTATAACTTTGTCCTTGTAAGCAGATGGATCCTCAAACTAACCAAATAAACTAAAATCAATCAAGAACACTTGACCATCATCTTAAATGTGAATCTAGTAATTGTAACCACAACTAAGTATATATACCTGTGGGTGGAGAAGCTGATCAAGATGCCCTGGCTCTACCATCTTGATTGCAGACCGAATATCAACAAGCCCTTCATTAACCATGTCTACGGCTATTTTAACAGCACCTTTGCCGGTGCGCTTTCCACTTCGACATTGCAACATCCACAACCTATTTTCCTGAACTGTGAACTCAATATCCTGCATTGTAGGTTATAGCAATTCAATAAAGTTTCCAGGAAGCATGCGAAAAAATATGGCCTATCTATGAAGAGTGAAATTTTACCATCATATCCTTGTAGTGCTTCTCCAGAATTTTGCAATTCTCCTCAAGTTCCTTGTATGCATCTGGCATGCAATTTTTCATAGTCTCTAAATCTTCAGGTGTCCTGATTCCGGCAACTACATCCTCTCCCTATTTGTGGAATCAGCTCAATAAGTGCATTAAAGTTGCATAGCTAGTGTATCATATCATAAACAATCATAAATCATATTACCTGAGCATTAATCAGAAACTCTCCATAGAGTTTCTTTTCTCCAGTACTTGGATTTCTAGTGAACAGGACACCAGTTCCGGAAGTCGTCCCCATGTTACCAAACACCATTGTTTGAATGTTCACGGCAGTTCCCTTAAGTCCATTTATTTGATTAATGCTCCTGTATTTAATAGCCCTTGGGCTATCCCAAGAATTGAAAACAGCTTTCACAGCTAGCTCAAGCTGCTTCTTTGGGTCTGCATTTGGTTAATCAAAATTTAAGATGGTCACACATGGTTTTTTCTTACAAACAACTTTATGATGAGAGGGAGTTTGAAGGGAAGGCAAGGACCATGACCATGAGAATATATAACAAACAAATCGTGAAAGTGTTGCATTCAGCACCTGAGGGAAAATTTTCTCCATTGGCTTCAATGTAGACATTCTTGTACTGCTCAACCAGATCTTTGAGATCAGAAGCTGTTAGATCAGTGTCAAGTTTGGCGCCTTTTTTATTCTTTAGATTTTCTAACTTCTCCTCAAACAACGAATGTGGAATGCCCAAAACCTCCATATAACACAAAAGAACAATGAGAAAATATGGAAAAACACAATGCTACTTGTTCCACTTTTTAGAGAATGATATTGATCCTAATATATTGCATTCATTAAGGGATTCTAGCTTTCAATTTGGTAAGTTGGACTTGAGTTGCTAAAGAAATGTTAGCAACCTATAAAGAAAGCTTATAAAAAAAGGGCATTTTGATTCATAGAGATAAGTGTAAAAGAATTAACTACTCACAACATCTCCAAACATGTCTAAGAATCGTCTGTATGAATCATAGGCAAAGCGCTCTCCACTTTTTGCAGCCAAGCCAGCAACGACTTCATCATTGAGTCCAAGATTGAGAACTGTGTCCATCATTCCAGGCATGGAAATCTTGAAAAGGTGGAGGAATTAGTTAGTTGTGTTTTATTATCACAACATGAGAAAAGAAGAAAGCAAGTATAAGAAAAGAATGATACATACAGCAGCACCAGAGCGCACGGAGAGTAGGAGAGGCCTAGAAGGATTCCCAAGAGAGGCCCCCATCTCTGCCTCCACAAAAGTGAGGCCTTCAAGAATCTCATCCCAGAGGCCATCAGGTAGCTTCTTGCCATTGAGCTGATATTCTTGACAAGCTTCCGTTGATATCGTCAGTCCAGGAGGAACTGACAATCCAATGGTTGCCATTTCTGCCAGGTTCGCCCCCTTTCCTCCCAACTGTTGCATATCATTCACACACATGCAGATCAATTCAAAGGAAAACAAAGGCATTCCAACTTTGTAAACACAAACAAATGTGAAGACAAAGAATACTTACTAAGGACTTCATGGCCTTGTTACCTTCACTTCTGCCCTTGCCAAAAGTGAATACACGCTGTTTAAACAAAAGCACAGAGAAGTTTTACTCCAGCTTCAGAAAAAAATAGATGTTACATTCTAAATGCTTAGGGAAAATCATAGTAGAACACCACTCTTGTACCTCTTTTTACTTGTTAGTTATGTGTGAAAACTTCTAAAAGGTTTATGACAATTTGCCTTTGTATTTATCTGACATTCTTAAGAGTTTTCAACTTCATATGATAGTTATTATGACCGTTAGGATTAGTTACTGAATCAGTTATGTTATGTACAGGCTTACAGCTGACACAAAATGAAGTTGGTTAGAGGCCAAGCTCTGTCACAGCTCACAAGTGCATATCAGTTACTGAATCAGTTATGTAATGTAACTTCGGTTAATAGTGAGGGACGTAACTAAAAATTTTCATCTTTTTTTTTTTTTTGCAAAATGACGCAGGGAACGCATGTGTCCCGTGTGTTTTTGTTTTTTTTTTTTTTATCTTTGGGCCTTGCCTTACTACATTTTGTAGTAAAAAAATAAACTTGGCCTACTAATTGAACTTCTTTCCCCCACAACCCAACATTACATGTTCAACACACATTCACGAAAATCAATTAACCTATGACCAAAAAAAAAAAATCAATTAACCAGTTAACCCCAAACATTGTTAAGGAAGTAATCATATTTAAAAAACAATAACACCTTGTCCAAAAAGAAAAAAAAAAACACCATTTATATACTACTCCTAAGTCCTAACACTCATATAAAAATAATTTTTATTAATTAATTGTGTATTTAGATTATTTTTTAAATTAACAAATAAAGAAAATACGTGTTGGTTAATAAAAAATATATATGGATCTCTAGATAATTAAGTATCTTAATCTCTTAACTAACAGTTTTTAATTAAAGTTTTGAAAAATAACAATTATTTTTGCAAAGAAAATTATATTTTAGGACAAGAATAATATTATTATTGAGTAGTGATCAATAATTGTGATAATTAGAGGAAGAATGAATGAATGGATGGTTGGTATGTACATACCTTTTTGGTGGTGGGTGGTGTAAGGATAGCTTGTCCACGTATTCGAGGGTAACACGATGCTGTTCTACTATTCCATGATGATGATGATGATGAGTTGGATTCAAAGCACAACAACTGCAACTCTTCCTGCCACTGCAGCACTAATCTGCTACTGCTTCTTTTCCCATACAACAGCATCATCTCCCTCCTCTTCTTCTTGTTATTACCGCAAACATCTGGTGTGCTCCTTATCAGTATGCCTTTCCCTATGCCTATCGAAGAACACATCTTTCTCTTTCGAATTCTCACTTCAATTATCCCTGACATATATACATTAAAAACATTGTAACATTGCAGTGATTAATTATATTTGATCGAAATTTGACAGAAATCAAGTTCACGTACCTGAAGATAGAATGATTGAATGAATATAACAAAAGAAAGAGAGTATAGCTAGCAGCTTCTCAAAATGGAAATGTGAGTTGTATGTGTTTTATTTTCCTCGATCCGTATTTATATGTTTGATTTTTATGATTATAACTCAGTAACAAAAAGAATATGGTGTAATTCAAGATTTTAATTGGCAAACGTAAAATCTAAAGTGGCTATGATAAAAAATGAGTGGACGATATTACGATTATGAAGCTAAGTCGCATTCAAATTGAACTTAATAGTAACACTAACGTTATTATGTATGTACCCGTTATTTGATTGAGGTGAATGACCAAGTTTACCCTTTGCTAGGCTCGGGTTTTGTGGCACACATATCAATGCGTAGAAAATCATACAACAAACTTGTCCCTTTCAATGGCTACCCTGTTAGTCTTCTCCCACTTCTTTGCTTGTCCTTTTTTATTTCTTCCCAAAACAAAATACTATGAAATTTCTGTTTTTCAGCTCTTCACGTACCTTCTTCCGATTTAAAACTTTTGACACCACAAACATCTTGCAGGGGATATATTAAAACTAAAAATTTAATGATGAGATACATCTTTTAATAATATTGATAAATATGTGAGGTATTTGGTGAAGACACTAAAGTATTTTTTAGCTAGGGATGCATATGAGTCGGGTCGGACCAGGTTTGACGAAACCCGAATCCGGCCCTAATAGTACATCGAATCTAACCTTTCAATTTAAATAGTGCACCGGGCGGTTTCACGAGATCCGAATCAGGTCCTAATAGACCCAATATAAATTAATATATACAATTTTATAAATTTTATATAATAAAGTAATAATTTTTATTTTTAAACATTGAATTTAATAAATATTATATTATATTTATACCAAAATAAATTATTCTAAAGCAAAAATACTATTATATAATATATAAAATATTAATTAAAGTATAAAGATTAATATTTTATTATTAATTTCACTTAAATATATATTTTAATTTTAAAAAATGGCTTCAGAATCGGATCGGATCACCCGAAACAAGACCTGGACTTGGCCCGAAAATCACAACGGCCAAAAATATCAAACCCAACCTTGCAAAATTTACCTTGGCCTTGGGCCGAGTTGCAGGCCGGTTCGAGTCTTGTGCCATTAAAATCTGATGTGTAATCAATGCTATCATTATGAAGAAATAAATTTTTAAATATATCATTCTTACCAGAAAAATACTTAAATGTCTTCGTAATATAATTTTTTCTCATAAATATATTACAACTGTTTTCGGAAATTAATTGATACAGCTGGATAAAGAAGGAAATTATTTTATTTTGACAAATAATAATTAGAGACAACGCTTTGACAAAACTATAATAATTTTAATGGTTAAATGTGTAATTTCCTTTTTCAAATAATGTGATAGGATGTGGCTGAGTGCATCCCTCACATCAGTTCATAATTTCGAACCTTCTAGATAGGTATCTTCTATAATTTTCCTCAAAATGTTTCCATCCACATCTGTTACTTTATTTATCTTTATTAATTAATTTTTTTCTAATTCTATTTTATTATTGATAGTTTATAGATTTTTTGAAAGCCTGGGAAGTATGAAAATAAATGGATGGTAAACTTTTCATAACCAAAACATATAAGATAATTTTTATGGCTACTTTCTTCCCTGTTATGAATTTTGTGAAAATTTAAGATAAAAAAAGAGAGGACATGTTATAAGATTATGTGTCTTTGGCCTTGGCCATGTGGGCATCTTTTCAAGTATATTTCATGAGCTTCATGGGAACCTTATTCTTTTAGGGAGATTTCTTAGGTAGTAAAAGTATTTAGTGGTCCACTAAGATTTTAAGTGTTATTTTTAAAATAAAAGAATATTGATATATATTAAAAATAACTACAGCCATATATTTAGAATTTTTTTCCATAATTCTTAAAGGACTACTAAATACTTTCACGGACAATTAAATACTTTCACCACCATAGACAAAACATTCTTTTAAATACTCTAGGGTGAAGTAGAAAGTTTTCATGTATTATGCTTCACCTAGTAAAACACTACAGTTAAGTAAAAAAAAAAAATGATTTCTTGAGTCATAAACATAAATTGTATGAAATATTCAATTATGCATAATCTTGATTTTGAAGTCCACATTTTATGATCGTTGCTTGAATTGTGAAGGCCATTCATGTAGACAAAAATGTTGTGGCACATATGGTTGATCGCTTATGTTCTTCCTTATATGGGGATTTAATGAGTATTGATGTTGGTTATAGGAAGTCATAATCATTGATCAATATTCTAGAACATTCAGCACATATGGTTAATCACTAATATTCACCTTCTTGTGTTTAATAAGTAGCAAATGAACACATTATTTATGAGGTAACTACTCACTTTTACGTGAAAATAATAGCTAAAATATGATCCTGTAGTTTAATCAAACATATCAAATCAAATCAATGAATTCTGAAAGCAGTAATTTCCTATTTATATAGTAGATAGGAAAGGGAGTGGGGGGAAGATTGAGAAAACAATCTATACATATATACACATTTAACCAATAGGTATAACTTCTTCTCCATATTTATTTACTTCAGCATCAGTGTTTAATTTAACAAGCTAATGAAGGCAAGTGCACCTTCTTAAGAATAACATCAAAACAGAAGAAGGGGAAAAACAGAAGCAACCAAAAATCAAACTTGCCATTGAAAGCAGCTTAATGTATCAACCAACTGTTGAGATGCATGATTAGAATGCTTTATTCATTCTGGAGTCTCATAGACATTATTCAAAACTCTCAACTCGCTCAAAAGTATAAATAAATAAATAAATAAAAATTATGTATGTGTATAACGAACGGGGATACGCCGCTGGATGGGGCTCCTGCAAGAAGGGCAATCTTGCATACCTTGCTTCTCATGGAGCTCATTGCATGTTGTGCAAACAACCTGATGTGCACAGGGAAGGAAGACGACGGACATCTCTTCCGAGAGGCACATCACACACTCGCGTTCGCGTTTGACACCACCGGATGTCACTGAGTAGTCACTGACTAGCTCTGATATAAAAGAAGTCCGGGGCCCTCCCATGGAAGCACCATTTTTGAGGTCCGAGAAACTGCCAGCATAGCTTCCATCAATGCCCATTTTCAGTGCAGCGATTTTGGAAGAGTCGGTCTTCAATCTCAGCTGCGCAATCTCCTTTTCGAGTTTATGGATATCATCTCTGTACTTCAGCAGATTTCTCTCTGCTTTCAATTTGATCATATCCTCCTTGGATTTTGCTGACTCCTCAATCTGTTCCCTTTCCTTTCTTATAGAAGTGGCCTGTAGAAGTAGTTCTTCTTTCGCCTTTGCTTCTTGCTGCCATCTAGCCTGTGTGATATTTGCCCTTTACGATGAGAACATAACAAGAAATAAAACTCATTCAACACTCATAAAGAGTCAAGAGTGGTTGCATTGTGGAATCTCGCAAGGGTTCATGTGTACAAAACTATTTGATCATGTTTCACTTGAGTATAACTATATTCATATAGAACTTTCACTCATAAGGATCAATCTCACAAAGACAAGATAAACAGGATCTTCAAGGAAAAGGGAAACTAACAGGGTGCAAGGAAACACATGTTTAAGGAGTCATTGTAAAATCCGAGTGTCTGTCCTTCACCTTATAAATGGAGAAAAATCTGATAATACCTCGATAGCTAACACGATGGCATGGGAAATTTTGTTTCAGACCCATATCATTTAATATACATGCAGAAAACACCCACTCTACATGGAAACATGATAATGGTCAAGTCATGCAAAAAAAATGGATATCTAAAATAGGTGTCAGCACAAGCCTATCTACTTACTGTTTTATGCTGAGAATAAAAATGAGCGGAGGATCTTCAAAACAGAAAATCTCACTAATCACATCTTCATACAATCTTACTTCTTAAGAAATAAGGTTGCATATTGTAGACACCATGGTACCATAATACTGCAGGAGCTATCTTACAACAGTGAAGATACTAGGTGTTGTTTACAAAAATCTAAGGGAACATTAGAGAAATTTTGGAGTAAGATTAAAGTACCATACCTCAGCTTGTTCCTGTTGCACCTTAGATTGCTCTAGTTCCTGCAGCAGCTGCGCCAATCTACGTTTTTCGGTAACTAGCTCTTCCTGAAACAAGGATTTCTGTTTCTCCCATGACTGAAACTTCATTTGGGTTTTCTTTTCCCTTTTTGAGACCTCTTGACAGCTTGCGGCAGTTTCTGCAGCGCGAAGTTTAGCAGCCTCCATCTCTCTCCTTAGAGCAGCATTCTCAACCTCTAGCTTCCTAACAGCAGCATTAGCTCGCTCTACCTGTCCACTTGCTTTACATAAGGCATTTTCCATCTCGGAGAGCTTCTTCATGGTGTTTTCTTCCAGAGATTGTTTCTCTTTCTTAAGACGCTCAACTTCCTCTTTCTCTTGTCTAAGTGTCTTGAGTTCAGCCTTATCCTTACCCAGCCGACGAGCAGCCTGCATAACCTTTTGATTGGCCCATTCAGTCCATTCTTGAA
>JASCZI010030247.1:118479-145437 GCA_036250425.1 Stylosanthes scabra
GGCGGAATGATCTTGGCTAATACTACACAGGTCACATGCGGCGGCTTGCCCGTGAGCTGGGGCAATTTCAAACTTCTCAGCAGAGAATTCATAACCAAGGCACTCACTTTGGGGTGAAGTAATAGTCTTATTGGACTCCCCCAAAGGTGGATCAGCCCTGAATTTTCTCTTATTTCTACTGCCTTTTTCTTGGACAGAAACTGAAGGAGACATTTGACTGCTGCCACTGGCAACCAATGAAACCATTCTTAGACAGCTGCAGACAAAACCAAAAAAAACAAACCAAAAAAGGAAAAGGAAATAGATGAAACCTATGAACACACTTATCAAGTTTTATCTAGTATCTATCCACAACCACAATTCCAACATCAATTAAAAAGCAATATGAATAACATCATTGATGAGGGAAATTCAGCAGCAATTTCACAACATTGTGCATCAACATGAACATAAAAAAAGTAATAATATAACTAGCACTGGGTATATTATCTTTGTATGCATTAAATCCATGAAAATCAATCGTTTCCTGATTTCACTATTAAGAACCCACGATTTCCGAAATTCCAAAATTCAGACTTGAAAGAATAAGTGATGACGGATCAATCAGCTTCCACAAGAACATACCCGGTAATGAAAAATTGGAAATTAAAAACACCCAAACCAATATCGGAACTCCAAACACAGCAACAGATCACAAAAAACGATTAAAAATCATGTTTTTGAAAGATTATCAAAGCATATTGGAAGCAGTAATAGGAAGAGGATCCCAGATAGATGAGTTATAATGAGTATTTACACGATCGATACGTACCCGATTGGAGCAAATTATCGAACAATCGATGGTACGATCGATCTTACACAATCGGACAATCACAAAGAAAATCTACACCTTTTCCCTATTTTCTTCTTCTTCTTTTTTTTTTTTCTTTCTTTTTAGGTTGCTTTTATTTTATTTGTGCTGAGATGAGGCCTATAAGAGCTTGCAGGCTTTATGTATTCAATTTCAAGGTCTGTCTTTCTCCATCTCTATGAAATAAGGAAATAAATAAAATTCATTAATATCACCGAAAAAATTAATTAATGAATTAATTACTAATAATAAATGTGAATAAATTTTATTTTTCATATATTCATTTACTGATTTACTATATGATATGCCTACCATTCAAAAACAAAATTGTCTGTTGGGTTTTGTAAAGTTTTTTTTTTCAAATGCCTCGTGCTCTAAAAAAATAGGAGTATCTTTTTATGTTTGGTAACAAAAAAGCCAATGAAAAAAATTTGCTCTGACTTCTCAAAAAGCAAAATGTCGAATTAACTTTATATTTTAATAAAAAATTAATTTTATTCTTAATTAATTATATTTAATTTTATATTAATGCATCACATTCTAACAAAAAGGCCGTTATAGTAATTTATTACTTTGAGAGCAACTATCAAATAGATTTACCAAACGCGATATGTGTGGCTTCTGCTGATCGAGAGCAATTTTGAGTTATTTTACCAAATATACATTATGTGACTCTCCGTTAGCTGCTTTTTGAGAGCACAAAGAACTCAGTCACTTTTTGAGAGCCATAGCATTACCAAACCGAGCTTAAAAAGAAGAAGAAAATGTTTGTTTATGTTGACATCTATCTATATATTTGTTTTTCATGTATTTTTCATATGAGAAATGCTATACAATCATCAATTTTAATTTATTTTGACCATCACTTATAATTATCAACTCTTAAGTCTTTAATTTATAGTTTAACATCTTACTTTAATCAACATTTTTCAATGTTAATGATTAAATGATGGTTAAAATAAATTAAAATTGATGGTTGTATAGCATTCCTCTTTTCATATATTATTCATTAGTTTATGTTGCTTTAGGGCTTCGCCTAACGAATGCTATGTAATCATTAGTTTTAATTTATTCTAACCATCATAATTTTAAAATGAGTACTAATTTATAAATTAAAGTTGTTGAAAATTGATGATTAGATGTGATGGTTAAAACCCAAAATATGATAATTTATTTGTTATTTGTCGATATTTTCTAAAGAATACTACATTTTATATTTTTCAAAAAGTGCACTAGTATTCATCCTAAACAAATTATAATTTTTTTTTATTTTGACGATGAAAATGGTAGTACATTATTCATATAAATAAGTAAATAAAGGGTAAATCACACATAAAAATAAAGTTAAAAATTTTTACCCCTGAAAAAATACCATATCCTACTCATTATTATTTAGTTATATATCATTCTCTGGACTATAGGATCTCCTTTCTGGACATGTGGTGAGGACTGAGGATGAAGAAGAGGGTAGTTGGTGGAAATCTACCCCACTTCTTAGGTATCAAAAATCAAAATTAAACTCGAGCTACCTTCAGTCAATTATAGTGTTCCATGACCACCATGCCAAAAGTCCTTTAGGTGAAGTCACATTTTTTTTTCCATAATTTTCTGGATGAATGTACTGAATAGCTACTGCATCATTCATCACACATTTTTTTTTTTTGACATGACACTCCTAAGTCCTAACTAATGACATGAGAAACTTTTCTCTAATTTAGATCAACAATTATAATTACAAGGGAAGAGAGAAAATAAATTAAATTTCTCAAATTTTACTTCGTCATAGAAAATATATATAAGATAAATTAACTCCCAATTATCCTTGTTCAGATGCATGGAATTTTCTGAATAACTATGTATGCGACTTAATTTTTTTTCTCTTACAGCGATTAGTCATAAACTTATCATTTTGTCGTTGCAAAATACTAAAATAAATTTTTTTTTTACTAAAAACAAAGAAAACAATCATCTTCGTTAAAAAAAAGTGAATACTCACAGGAAAATATTTTATGCGAAGAGATAATAACTAAGATGACAACACATATCTTATTAAGTAATTTTTTTAAACATATCAAATCATCTAATAGTCATCGATACAATCTTGGCACAAAGACATTTTATGTAAGTACTTGGGACTCGAAGAAAAAAATGGCACAAAAATAATGAGTTATGCTTGCTATCATTGCTCAATGAATTATATTTCTTTTATAGATTGGTGACTGAGCTGCATGTATGAATACATTTCAAGCACTTGGGTAAAATTGGCATCCATGTGGCTGGTTTAATATCTTGTTAATATCGAATATAGTGATTAAGGTTGTGTAAGGAATAACAGTAATAATCAGAATAAGAACTGGAAAGTAGAGTTAGACAGTTAACTTTCCAATTCTGTTATGAGTGGCAGTTAGGAGTCTTTTAGGTACATAGTTTATATATGTGCATATCAGTTTATGCTTGTATTAAGGATCATGAATATGATACATTCAATAACAAATCAGTTGTCTACACGTTCATGAACTCTACTCTTCTTCTTTCTCTCTGTTTTTTCTGAACTCTTTGAGCCTCTCAACTATTCCTTCAGGTTGTCTAGGTCCTTAATCATTCTCGGTTTGATATATGCATTATTATTGACATATCATGACATTGTTCGGTTACTTGAATCTAACCAAAAAAAACCGAGAAGACATGTAAAATAATGGGCATTGAGAACTACATAGAGCTTCCAAACTTTTGAAGCAAGGTTACTCTGCTAATTGAGTTGTCAGTACGGAACATGGAAATGTACCACTTGCATTGGGGGAAATTTCTTCAATCATATTTCTTAACGGAAATGTTAGGAAAAATCAAGTTTAATTTATTTTGGCCATCGTTTATAACCATCAATTCTTAAATCGTTAATTTGTAGTTTAATTTTCAATATTGATGGCTAAATGATGGTTAAAATAAATTAAAATTGATGTTTCTGTATCATTTCTCTTGTGTATATAAATCACACTATCTATTCATGCATCATCCTGATGGTATCTCTTCTTGTGTTGGTTCTATTTGCCATAAAAAAAGAACAAACCTTCTTAATTAGAGGCTTTCAATAGTTATATCGACCAGCAGTCAATTTAAAGACTTTAATTTTAGAACTTGTATAAACAAAAACAAATAATAAATCATTTCCATTAAAATTAGTAGATGTTGTTGGTAAATTTGTGACAGTTTTCTGCTGGTTTCATTTTGTGATTGCGTGCGTCTCTTCCCCTCCATTAATTAACTTTGTTATATAGTAAGAGTCTGTGAGATACATTAAATAAATACGATTATACCTCATCATATATGGCTCATATATTGGTATCATTTAATTACAAGAACATTACGTTATTGCATATAGTTACAATCTACAAACCTATGTATCCTAATTTTATGATACATTTCTCCGCTTGAGCGAGTAATAACAAGAAATTCCCCTTCTGGCTATTGTGCCCAATCGGTTGACATAGGTAATTAGCTGGTGTGCACAAAAAGTGAATAGAGCTTATAAACAGGATTGGTAAAATAGTTGTTTTGCTGTTTTTTCTTATTTGGTACTGTAAAAATTTAAAAATCTTTGAACAGAAGGATATAACAGTTGATGCGGGTTGGGAAATAGTAAAAAACTTGGTGAAGCAATGGAGGGGAATAGGTAGGAAGGGAGATAAGAGTACTACAAATATAATACAAGATAGGTGCAAAAGATGTGGGAGTTGGTGGTTTTGTTCCATATATAAAGAGGAAATAAATCATCATTACTATATAAAAGCCAACTACTAGCAGTATTTAAGTATTTAAGTTACTCTTTTTACTGTATTTTATGTCAATTTATTAGATATAAAGGGGCTGGTAACCCTTCCTGATATGACACAACAACTTGACAGAAATCTTGATACATTTAGTTTCAGTGGCCTATCACATGATATAAAAAACCAAAAAGTGATGCAGAAATGTACTTTGAGCAAGAAATATAATGGAGACAGAACCATTGTTGTCTTCAAATTAGAGATATAACCAAATATTTATAAGCCATATAAACTTGAAAAGTAAAAGTGCAGTAGCTACACTCCATTAAATTATCAATGTTGGGGTTATATCAATGTATTGGACTGCATGTAGGTGGAAGCTACACTCCATTATGGTTGATGGAGAAAAATATATCATGACTTACTTACCGTGAATGGTATTTATTGCACTAGAGTAGAAAAATTAGTAGATATAAGTAGGAAAGTCGGATTTCTGGAAGTGAAGAGATATTCTTTTGAAGTTATGTCATGATAAAGGTAAAAACACTTAGGATGCGTTTGATTTGCGTTTTCATTTTAAGTGTTTTTTTTTTTTATGAATTTTGTGAAGAAAAAAATAAAAGCAGCAGAAAACATAATTTTTATTGTTTTCACTGTTTTCTTTCAAAAAATCCAAAAAACAAAAAACACTTAAAATAAAAATAGAAAATAAAAACGTAAAGCAAACGAAACTTTAGATTCTTATCCAGAATAATATAACCTTACATTAATGAAATCTAATACTTTGGCCATGCACGGAGCTAGAAGGATTTTTTAAGGAGGGCTAACATAAAATTATAAGTAAATAAGAGGGGGAAATAAAATTAGGGGGCCAAATCATAAAAATAGAGAAATATATATGGAATTTTACTAATTTAGGGGCCATGGCCACCCTTGCCATACACAAGGCGCCGCCCCAGAATATGTAGCAAGCTTCAGGTAATAACCAACTACGACAGCAGCGTGTTTGACAACAGATTTTTATTCATTAGAAATTTACGAGCAGTATACTAAAGCACTTCTCTACATGCAAGTTTGTTATGTAAGTCTTGAAACCATGAGTTTCAGCTACTGTTGTTGGCATTTTGTGTAACAGATTTTACAAGCAGCCCGCGCGAATGTGCGGGTCAACAGCTAGTACATATAATATAGGAGGCTATTTGACAAGTCAAGACCATAAGGTGCAGTGGTGGTATGGGGACACGCTGGAACTGAATTCAACATTAGAGGCAATGGTTGAAGGAGTACAAAGGGTGGTACAATCTCTTGGAAGAGGCTAACTTAAAGGAAGAAGAACTCACAATGGTGATTGACAGTAAGGACGTGGTAGGTTGGTTCAAAGGCAAAAGGATAGTAGGTTGGAGTCAAATAAAGGTCATAGAATTAAGCCATGCACATGATAATAAGGAGTTCAAGTTCAAGAATGAGTGGGTGACTAAAGCTAGGAGCAGTACAAACTCATGGCACCACAATAAAGCACTAATTAAAAAGAGGGATTATATGCAAATAAGCCACACAGGTGAAATGAAGATGGAAGGTAAAGGAGATGAAATACTATCTATTGGGCCATGTAATTCATGAGGAATGGGAGTGAACAGAAGCATAACCCCTTACCCTCTGATCATGCAAATCAAGAGTTAGAGAAAGGTGTGACAAGTAGTATCATGGTGTTTGTTCTTATTATTTGTTTCCTTACCTTCTTATTTATTGATTCGGATCGCAGGTCCTCACGAATCCTTAATGGCAATGTCGAAAGGAACGCTTGAAAGTCGAGTTGTACCAACGATAAAAAATAATAATAATAACAAGAACATTTCCGAGCCTCAGTTTAATTTCAATTTGGTACTATAAAATGATACATTAGCGTTCATGTAATCATCAAATAGTGACGGAGATTGAATATGAAATTTATGAAAATGAGATTTCAGAAATTTATTTGGTTTTCCATTAAGGTAAAATTGTCTCGTTTTATTAATTATCTCTATTGCAAAGTAAAAGTTGAAATCATTTCACTTTGTGTAAACGTCAAATTTAAAATTCTAAAAATATTTCATTAGAGTTGCTCTAACTAATAACATGTATTAGGCATACTAATTAATAATTATGAACACTTATTTTAAAATGATATTTGAATTTTTTCCCTCCATTTTTCTCATTTTTTTTTATCAAAGACTTTTAATATTAAAAAGGAAAGACGTATATAATATTGAGCAGGTGTTTGATTTAATATCTCCTACTAGTTTGTAAAGGGGAACCGAGAATTTGAAACAATTTATTATGGTTTCTCTAATGGTACCCAAAATCATCTATTTGCCTTCTGTTTGGCGTGTCACCCAAATTCCATCATTAGCTTTCAATTTGGCGTGTTACATGTTTAGATTTATTCCATACAAATCAAATCAGTGCAATAAAATATCCTTGTAATATACCATTTGCACCATTGTGATAAAAAAGCCATGCAAAATAAAATGTGACAAGATAATAACTCTAAGCTAGCTTCATTAGGCAATAGGCACAATCAGAAGAATAAATGATTTGTATATACACCATAAGATATTTGCTTGGATTCACCTCTATTAGATAAGATATGATATGATTTTACTTTGGACAATAAATGAGCATAGTGTTCTACACATTTTCCATTTATACACACATGGCAACTCTTTTTTGGTAATCACTTTAACCATTTTTAATTGCTGAGTTCCCAGAGGCCAGAGCAGAGTGTAATGTAACCAAGCATTGAGCAATAATGGCAAATCCACAACAATTTTATAAGAGAATAATGTATTGGAGAAAAAAAGTATGAATTTATTGGTCTTCAATAATCTAAAGGGGAGAAACAAAAAAAACAAAAGCATAAAAGACAAGAGAGGAAATGAAATTACAAGATGAAGAATGAAGAATGAGGAATGAGGAGAGGAAAAAAATAAGATAAAAGAGAAAAAGAAAAGGTTGAATATAAGCTCAAACAAGAGCACTTTTACACCCACTACACATATGGTCTCAAAAATCTTTAGGCGTGACAACCCAAAGTGGGGTGCATAATGCATTATCATGATCATTCTCATCCCACTCTCTCTACCTTCCCATCCCCATTTCTTCATGATACTATTCCATCAAATCAATTCAATTCAATTCCCTAACCCACCTTCTATCTTACCTTTTTAACTTAATACATCACTCATAAGTCATAACATAACCCCAGTTCTTATATAATTAAGAGAAGGTGCTTCTTCTGGTAAGCTTCTCAATTAAAGCGTATCGGTACATAAATTTAAATGAGTCAATAACATTATGACGTGTGGATTTCATTATACATGTCATCATTTTATTTTTATTAAATACATATAATTGTGTTGACTAAAATACCTTTATATATTTAAGTTAAACGTTTTATTTACCCCTTAATTCTATTTATCAAAAAACCAAATAGCCCTCATTTATTTTATCTAAGAAAACTCTTTTATAACAACTCATACAAATTAAAATCACATTATTACATTATATTAATTAAATAAACACACAATTAAAATAATAAAAATAAAAAATCTAGATTCATCCCAATTAGGCCCAATTATTAGAATTGAAGAACCCTAGCTCATCCTTCGGGAGGGTTGAATTATTAGATATTTATCTCTTTAATCTGAATCGTTGACGGTTGAAATCACAAAAAAAGCTTTAAACCTAGAATCTGATGTCTATTCGCATTGACTAGACAAATCGATATATATTGTGCATACAGGGACGAACAAGATCCCAAATTGAAGGGAAATAATAATAGGGTTTCTTTATTTAAATCCAATAAGACATGGGGTTTATTTACATGGATGGATTCTGTGATATACATTGCTCTTTGTCATCCACAATATGATAATATAAAGATCATCAAATACAGTAACCATATGCATTCCTCGTAAATAAACCATCTGGGTTCATGAAGTTCATAGTAGACATCACGTGAGTTCTTCAATTTAAGAATCTAGATCTGATAAGCTAGGGTATTCTCGAAGGATGAGCTAGGGTTCTTAATTGGGTGTAACTGGATGAATTTAATATTTATTTTTATTATTTTAATTATGTGTTTATTTAATTAATATAATATGATAATATGATTTTAATTGTATGAGCTATTATAAAAGGATATTCTTGTCAATAAAATTGATAAGGATTATTTGATCTTTTGACAAATAGGATTAGGGGGCTAAATAAAATTTTTAACTAGAGTACATAAGGATGTTTTAGACTACATCATAATATAAATATTCAATAAAAATAAAATGTTGATGTGTAATAAAATCCTACGTATGTAATATTATTGGCCCATTTAAATTTATGTATCGATACGCCTTAATTAACATACGTATTCTATTAGTTTTTGCGTACATTTTTTTATTTTTTTATGCCTTCTATTTTTTTATATAATTTTAACAACCTTATTTTTATATAAAAAATAGAAGGTGTACACAAAAATAATAGTAAATATAACATTACTCTTTCTTAAAACCAACCAATGAACTAAGTCAAAATCCAACATTGATCATCCATCATAAACCAATGACATTTGGCCACGTCACCACCCTACCCAGCCCTCTAAAATTTCCTTTTTTTTTTCAACTAACTCTAACTTCCTAACCTACTATCTTTGTTATCCACCACCGCCGGCCTCCGCCGCCGCATGCATCGATCTTCTAAGTACTTTTCCGGCGAGGCGTAAACGTTTGAAAGACAACAGTACCTGCTGCAGGGAACTGATCCATGGCGCAACTCCTGCATTTGAATCCCAAAGGCTCCACCGCACTCGCCATCTGCTTCCACGTCTCATTGCTGTAACCGCTGCACGTCGTAGAAACAGACATCGTACCCGGTCGGAAAATCTGAACCACCTTCCTCAAAACATGTCCTATGTTGTTGGCGTTAACGGAAGCAACGCATTCAAAGCTCGCATAGCTAAAGCCATCTTCTGGTGTGACATGGATGGTGGAATACCAATCACCATCCATGCCATTCATGGAGTAACCGCATGGATCAAAGGCGAAATCGCAGATGAGTGCGTCGGGGTTAATCTCGTCGATCCCCGTCAGCTCCGTCATGTCTTTTCCGGCGGAGTGGCCGGTTTTCTCGTCGTCCGGTCTGCGGAAGAATTTGCGGGCAAGAATGGGATCAAGATCAGTCATGCAGACCTCCATGGTGAAGAGTTGGTTATTGAGTTGATGATGATGGTGATGATGATGATGAGGGATGGTGGCAGTGAAAACATGCCATGAATGAGAAGAAGAAATGGAAGAAGGCATGATGGAAGCTTTTGTGAAGGAGAGGTTGGAAGGGATTGTGTGTTCCAAGTAAGAGACTTCGTCTTTGAAGGATGTGTGAGGAAATGGCTGTGACTTTGGGAAGATGAAGGTGCCACGTGTGTAGCGGCATGAAGACAGAGTGAAGCCAATGAGGGATGAGAAGAAGATCAAAGGTGGAATTGATTTGAGGAGTTGTGTTGTTCCGCATGTTTTGATTATGATCTTTGTTGGGTATACGAAGAGGCTTGATTCTGAAAGAACATATGCATCAAAGTAAGCATTGCCTACTGCTGAGACAACAGTGCATTGGACTTGTTCAAGGACTAGTTTTATTGATTCAAATTCTATCTTTCTCAGGCCAAGTTGGAAATCATCTCCGAAGAAATGAAGCTCCAAGCGTTTCTCGAAGCCTTCGAAGCCGGAGAGTGCCATTGATAATTAGAATGGAACAGAGGAAAGCAGAGGAAAACAGAGATGTGGATGAGTGAGTGAGTTGTAAGAAATGTGTGGGAGGGTGAATGAGATTTATAAGTGTTTAGTTTAGAAGAAGAGAAGAGCAGTGAAGAGAGAGCATGCGGGTGACGGAACCAAGAATCATGATTCTTGCCATAATCAAGTGAATAGGATCATGATAGAGATAGACTATATGCATTAAGCAATGCAACAATTTACTTTCTTTAAGTGCTTTCTTTTCTTTTCTTTAAATAAAAATAATAAATAAATAGTGCAATGTTTGTCTTCTATTCTCTTCCATCAGGGAAAGCAACAACAAAACGGAACTTATTCCCATGCCCAATTCTAATCTAATATAATATATCTCTCTCTTTTTAGTCACTCTTTCTAGATTTCTAATTCTATTTTTCCAGTTAAAGATGTGTGAAGATAATATTATAGTAATTATGTGTGATTACTTAAAGCAATATTTTCGCAGTGATGAGGAAGGCACAATCCGAAAATGCATCAGAAAATGAGTATATGTTTTAGATAAGGTCTACTATGAGGACATTATAGCTATTTTTCAATGAGGATATTTATGTGAATTAATGAGCTATTGACACGTGGCATTATTGAACATTGGAACATATACCTATCATAAATTTAGAATATGTCTACCATAAATTTAGAATAATCCACTTTCTATTTATCAATTACTGATAAGCCGTCATCACTAAAAAATCAAAATAGTGTCATCATCCTAGAATTTTTCATATGTTTTGGCTCTCCTCATATAAGAAACAAATATTTATTAATAAGTGTCATGTATTTTAGGAGAGTGAAAATTTGCATAAGGCTAGAGTTGTATTCTTGTTCATAATGTTTTAGTTTTTGTAACATGAATTTCATGGTTTGTAGTCATTTTTAATGGCAAAGAAGGAATGATCCACAGTCCATTATTTCTTTTTCGTTTAGATCGAGTAATAAAACTTTAATTTCTAAAATAAGATAAATACTACGGATGGAGTGAGAAAATAATTAAGAGATTAAAAATTTACTTTGATGTAACTATCACATAATTGATATGTAACTTTATTTTTATTAATTTTTTAAAACGAAATAACATATTATTGTAGTTTCCTTTGTTCTTTATTTTTTTAACTATATATCTTCCAATAATACGTACTAATATCACCAATACTTTTTGTTATTAATGTCTTTTCTTGCTACATAAGTTGATTTTGTTATCTCATTTCAATAATTTAAAGATTGTCAAGCATCACATCACATCAAATAGTTCACTAACTCACTTGCCCATGATATAGCAGCCTAAGCTTATTATTTATTAACTTGACTGATTGGTTTAAGAGGGAGAAACTAAATAGGATTTCAAGCTTGAAGGATGGAACACTGTTTTGTTTTGTTTTGACTAAATAAAACTTATGCAGGGAAATGTCAGACATAATTGTGTTGAAAATCATATAGAGAATTCCTTTTCAAAATTGAAAATGAAAACTTAGTAAGGTCAATTAAGTTGTTTGTATTGTGTGAGTCAAAATTCAGCATTCAATGTATAACTGTTCCAATGATAGCTCTAATAAAATAGAAACATAATGATAAACCAGAACAAGATGATGTATTTGTGGTGCTGCAAGACAAGCAATTATTATTATTAGCTCTGTAGAGGGAGAGGCCATTCTAATTAGAGCTACATTAATTAGTAGCTAGCACAAGAAGATATATAGAGAGGTTAAAAAACAAGTAACTCATTAGTTAAATTAAATTGCAGCCAAAAAGTGGTGAAATTGGGAGTAAAAGTACCAATCACTTGGGACTTTGTTTGAAAATGAGCACTCTCTTGTAATGGTGATAATGGCTACTGCATGATGGAAAGGTGAGTTGATGGAGACAACATTGTCTATTCCTAGGAGAGCAAGCCTTAATTAATAACAAAACTTGACGTGCCCAGAATGTCATCCATATTTGGGTTAGAATAATAATAATAATTAATTATGCAGAAGAAGAAAACTACACAATAAATAAAAAAGAAAAAATAAACCCCCAAAAGGAATCAGGCGTGGCATGTAAATAATGAGAATATCTTTGAATAAGAGGGAGGCCCGTACGTGAAATGAAAAGCACTCACATCATTTTTATTCTTCATGCAATTTCATGTAGCTAGGTGGCATTATCATTATTTTATCTATTTTATCAAACTTGTGTGTTTTTTTCCCCTCTGTATTTATCGAAGCATGCATGCACACTTTTTAACCGTATCAGCATCGAAATTAAAAAAGGATTCTCTTTGTCATCCAAGTGATTAGTTTCAAAAGGATTGGGTTGCAAAAAAACAATTAAAATACTAAAAGGTAGGAGTATTTTGTTTTCTCTTTTTTTTTTTTTTTAAAAAAAAAGAAAAACATTTTTGGTTAGTGGTGTTATGATAATGATGATATCAATACCATCGTATACATGCATCTGATTCTAACTTCTTTTATTAATATTATTATATTTAATTATTTATAATTAATGTTTTCTCCTTATGAATGTGACCATACTAATAAAACCCAGTTCAAGTATAATAACTCTTCCAATTTGGTCAGACATTAAGTAGATTTGGATAATAATGTTTTAACTACTAGTTTGATATAATAAGGAAGGAAGAGGAACAGTCATTGTGAAGTAAAAGGGAGTAATTAGTACTTCAATGATCTTTAAGGGCAACATATATATATATATATATAAGATTTGGTATAACAAAATAAACTATCTTAATTTTGATCATCATCATATACCTAATTAAACATACATGGTGTCCTTAAATTCCAATTTAAGAGAATTATTGTTTAGATTGTTGATAGATAAGAAGCATAATGAATGAGACTGTACTATTGTATGTATAGAAGCCTCCTGGTTAATCAGTAGCATATATAGTGTATAAAGATATTAGTAGAAAAGTGTGACTTTATATACACAATGATGAAAATTTGTGAGTTCGGAATGGAAAATAAGGATGGTTGTTTTTTAGAAGAAGAAATGAATAATGATGTTGAATGTATGGCGTCATGAATGTGGGTGGCAGCCACCTCTTTGTCTTTGTAATGCATGCAGCATGCGCACCCACACATACACTCCCTAATAAGCCCACACTTCCACTCTCTCACTCTCACTCTCACTCTCCCTTACACGCAAGCTAACTTAACTCAACCCAACCCAACCAACCTCACACTAAACACTTCTAATATTAAAGAACTAATTAACTTTATATATTGTTAGATCTTTCTTCTTTTTTTTTTTTTTTTTTATATTCTCCATCCGGAGAATTTTGCCTTAATTTTTGGTATACAAGGATGAAGGATCCAAATTTAAGGAGAATGAAAAAATCTAATCACACACGTGATACTTGTTAAGTTATTCTAAATAAGTATAACTTTGTTTTAATTAATTAAAATTTGATCTGATTCGCACACTTGACTGTAATATATTAGGTTTTGAATTTAAAATTTATCTAAGTGAATTCGAGTCGTTTAAAGTTCATAAATCATGCATGTTAAATTGTTAATATAATTAATATCTATTTTATTATAATTAAATTTTGATGTGATCCAATTATGACATTTTGATATTTTTTATTATCATATTGCTAATATCAATCACATATTTAAAATTTTGCATATAATCAGTCACTCAGTCGTTCACATCCATTGTCCCTGGCCTCATCCAACAAAAGAAAAGCCGGTCAACCACGTTGTAGAATCAAATCTTTTTTTACTCTCAAACCCCAAAAAAAACCCTACCTTTTTCACATCAAAAGTTTCAAGCCTAATACTTAGACCTCTTGTTAGTCTTAGGATTAATTGTTGGCGAGGACACACCCATACACATACACATTCACATTCACATTCACATTCACATTGGTAATTTAATCCGACAAAGAAAGGTATATTTCACAACAACAATAATAATAAGGCTGGTTAAAAAGTAAAAACATGATTTTAGAGTTGAAACTTGAAAGTAAATTTAAATCCAAAAAAAAATGACCCCACTAAAAGTAACAAACTTTTATCCAAGGGTGTTCTCTTCTAACCTGGACGCCACATCCTCATTGAAAGGCATGGTTGGGCCCAGTAAGCAGTAAACAGTAATATGCCCGTCCGACAGGCAGCGTGGTTGGGCCCACAAAGGGTACACATCATCTAGCATGTGTCCCCAAGTTCATGGTACAAAGTGGGTCCAAGTTTGTTTCAACTTTCAAGTGTTAATGTTGGATGTGGTCCCCACCATGCCCTTACCCTGCGAGACATTTTCCTTTACTTGGTGGCTTAAGCCGCCATGGTTGCTAGCACGCGCAGTGTTTGGCACACACACATACATGTGCCATTTTTATGCCTCACTCACTCAGCTTGGAGGTTACTATGGGAATTTCATGTCATGAGTGTGCACTGCACTCTACCTAATCACACCAGCACACAAGTGCTACTGTATCATGCGCATCAAGTGTTTGTCCAAATGCTTCTTAGGGACCCCACCATTCTCTTCTTCCTCTAACTCTAAATAATCAAATTAAAGCAGCTTCTCGTTATTCAAATATATATATTCATGTATCTAGGCATGTTCTTCTCAAGCTCATGAGGACTCAAGATCATTGGATATAATGGGAGACCTTCATTCATAACTCTTATTCTTTTTCATTGACTTTTCCTTTCTATTACTCTATTGAAAACCCAAAAAAAAAAAAAAATCTGCGCAATGTTGGGATAAAATAAAGGAGACTTTAATCCCGTGAACATAGTGGTAGAAGCTATTGGAGGAAAATGAACAGAATTGTGTGATGGGCATAATGTTAGTTATTTCTGACAAATAATAATAATAATTGTTTATTGTTTTCATTGTACCCCAGGTGCTAAGTGATTGTGAGACTACCATTACCACATAACAATTATGATGAAAGTAGGATCTTGATGATTGTATCAACATGCTTATAAGGAAATGTCTTTGGAAGATTAACCCATGCAAATATAAAATAAGGAGGTCTCATCCTAAATTGAGTTGGATTGTATTAATTAGTATTATTATTAAAACATGGGAATGAACTTAGGGGAGACCATATAATGAATTGGTCCATATATATAATATAGTATTGAAAAAGCAGTATTTAATAATCAAAGGGAGGAGTAATAGTAATCTAGAACTAGAAAAGATGGTTCCCACAAGAATCATTCCTTCGTAGGTGTGCTTAAGATTTTTTTTTTGGCAAACAAGACATCTTCTTCTGAACCTTTTGAAGTGGCCAATCTCATAGGGAAGTCCCCACAAAAATAACTAAAAACAAATAGTGAGAGCCAAGGTGACCAAATAATTGTGGCTTCTTTGTAATTCATAATGTCACACCTCGAGCCCTGCCAATGCCAGGGCTAAATCTATCTCGAAAGTTGCAGATAAGGGATTCCGAACATACACATACAAAATAGAAAATATTATAGAGATCATGTAACATTTTTTAAACATGTTGGCCATAATATTTATTGATTATTTTGTTTCGTATGATATATATGATAAATTCTCTCCCCATAGGGCATACACGCCACATCATTTCTCTTGTGCTTTAACCAAACATTCTCGCCCATTTTCTTTCTCAAAGAAACACACATTTTGAATGGAAGTGCATGTCCCTGTCCTATATTTTCTTGCAAAATAGGAATGTGTGTTGATTGCTCCAGCCATAGAGCATCATTCTGCTACGTGACCCTCTTTGGCAGCTTCCTTCTCATTGGTTCAAATTTTCCGTATAATACAAGTATGCAC
Organism: Stylosanthes scabra; assembly: GCA_036250425.1. Taxonomy (NCBI): domain Eukaryota; kingdom Viridiplantae; phylum Streptophyta; class Magnoliopsida; order Fabales; family Fabaceae; genus Stylosanthes; species Stylosanthes scabra. Next base: position 134,664 of record JASCZI010030247.1, read on the forward strand.
TACTACACACACAATGCAATCAATGCCCCCTCTTTCACCCTGCCTTATTAGTTATTATCCTTCACTTACATTCATGTAACCCCATATCCTATCATATCATATCATATCATTTTTTATTTTAAAGCATCCCCTTCTACTTCTTCTGCAATTTACCATCATCAAAATAATCTTATTTCTAATCTTCACTAGCTTCTAGTGGAGCAGGCAGCAGACTCATTTCCAACTTTCATGAAAGGACCAATTAATAACAAACGCTGATGTGGCAGTGGCCATGTAAGAAGGTGACATGGCATTGACATGGTACACAGCCTCTTATTCGTTCTCCTATTTATTACACAAGAGAAAATATCTATCATGCTTCTGTGCTAAAATATTTTGAAATAAAATAAAATTCCATAGAAGAATCCTCTTTCTCACTAAAAACAAGGGATAATAGAGTAATAGCACAATAGGTGAGAGGCTTAGAATGTGAATTGGAGTGGATGGAAAAATATTTAAAAGAAAATGTTGTGATGATGGGTAGAGGCAGAGGAAGCATTTCTCTAGAGACAAGGAAGCCTGCCACATGGGTGAAAGGGTTGTTAGATAACAGCAATATGTCCATGTGTATTCCAATTTCCAATGGATATAGATATGCTATATTGGAAGCTGGTGGCTGGCTGCAACTATAGCAAAGTGGAAGTGGTAGGACCTTTCAGATTTTGATCACCAAAAAGTTGATAATGGAGCTTCTTCTCAAGGTTGATGTTTTACACTACACTTTTACACACTATAGATTTCCTATCTTTTTAATGCGTAAGCTTTCTTGGTCCTCATATTCTTTTCAAGTGCCCTCTTCAGTACAGATGTAAAATTATACAGAGATACATAGATATAATGGTAGTCGTTAATTTTTAAAGCATGTGTATATAAAAAAATATGACAAATAAAGTTAACTATCAAATCTAACATATATGTATAATTATATCATTTGACATTTATACCTTAAAATTTACATTTTTATCATAATATGTGGAAGACTTGTTTATATACTTTGTATTTTGTATACATGGACACTCAGAAGATCGCATGTAAATTTTAGTTTGTGTTTAGATTGACCTTGAACACATCTAATTAAAAAACTTTAATTAATTTGATTGTTTCCGTTTTTGCATGACTTTAGACGAAATCAATTTTTAACCCAGACTTACAATTATCAATTTTGCAAATTGCCACGTTTAATTTCATGCAGTCATGCATTATTCTGAAATAATTTACTTCTTAATGATGATAGCTATACAAAGAAGATCCATATTATAAAGAGAGATTAATTTGTTTGGATAAGCTCAAATTTGCAGTTAAAACATAAAAACATAAATTAACTTGAATTGGTTTCTAAATTAGTCCATAGTTAGTAAAAGAAAGGCCGAGGCTAAGGTTGCTCCCATCCTCACAAACTGCACCTACCGAAAAAAGCAAGTTACTCAAACAAACCACAAATCCAATGACTTGTCTGTTGATCAGATTTTGTTGTTGTCGTTGTTTGTTGTTGTTCTTCCATCGTCTCCAAAATCTCATTCCTATATTCTCTGCCAATTCCAAAACCCAGATTCTTCTGACCACAACCAAAACAAACAATAAACCTTGTTACGACAGGATGGTCTATTGGAGCACCAATTCTCATGCACTCCTTGGCCTCCTGTCTCTCGTCCTTCTCCTTCTCATTCTCCAACCCGCCATTTCCATCCGCCTCGGCCTCGACTGGCGACAAACCTCCGACCTCCCCGTTTTCAGGGAAGCACCGGCCTTCCGTAACGGCGAAGAATGCGGCTCCACCCCAGCTGACAGAATCAATGTAGCCATGACCCTCGACGCAAACTACCTCCGTGGCACCATGGCTGCAGTTTTGTCCATGTTGCAACATTCTACATGCCCTGAGAATCTTGCATTCTACTTCCTAACTGCGCACTACGCTCCTGAACTATTCAACAGCATCAGAAAAACATTCCCTTATCTCAACATGAAGATTTACCAGTTTGATTCCAACAGGGTCCGTGACAAGATATCAAAGTCCATTCGACAGGCATTGGATCAGCCATTGAATTATGCAAGGATATACCTCGCCGATACCATACCGGACGACGTGAAGCGGGTGATATATCTAGACTCAGACCTCGTAGTGGTTGATGATATAGCTAAGCTTTGGTCAACTGACATGGAAGAAAAGGTGGTGGCTGCACCGGAGTATTGCCATGCAAACTTCACCTTGTATTTCACAGACAATTTCTGGTTAGACCCTGTTTTGTCAAAGACATTTGAGGGGAGGAAGCCGTGTTATTTCAACACGGGAGTGATGGTGATGGACGTGGATAAATGGAGGAGGGAAGGGTACACAGGGAAGGTGGAGGAATGGATGGCGGTGCAGAAGCAACAGAAGAGGATATATCATTTGGGGTCATTGCCACCATTCTTGTTGGTTCTGGCTGGGAATATCAAAGCGGTGGACCACAGATGGAACCAACATGGATTGGGTGGGGATAACTTTGAAGGTAAATGTAGGAGCCTGCACCCTGGACCTATAAGTTTGTTGCATTGGAGTGGCAAGGGGAAGCCATGGTTGAGGTTAGATTCAAGGAAGCCATGCACTGTTGACCATCTATGGGCTCCTTATGATCTATTCTGGTCCTCTAAACATTTCTTTGAAGAATGACGAAATAAAAAAAAATACTAAGGAGAAATTAAGAAGGGGAACACTAAATAAAATGGGTTTCTTAGAAAAAGGTGAGATGGAGAGATCTGAGTAAGTATAGTTTTCTAACTAATATTTGGCTGACAGGAAGGGAAATGAAATCTCCAGCAGCGTCTAGCTTTTAGTTTTCTAGGCAAGAAATGGAGAGTCGTGAGTTTTTTGTTATTTTATGTTTCCCTTTCCTTGTCGTAGCAAAATCTTTTTTTATGCCTTTTTCGCCTTTTGGTTGGTAGTTATAGGAAGCATAACAATATACAGACATAAATCATGTATATATATGTTTACAGGGTTAGTGTAACCCCATTTTTGTTTCATTCACTGTATATAATAATTTAACTTTTGTGCAATTTTGCTTCTCCCTCAGCCTTTATTATACAACGTAAGAACAATACAATGTTTTATACATGCCTCATGCGTAGCATGCAACATCTTCATAGGCTCCAATTCATATTTTATCCTTGCATAAAGTTGTTCCCTTTTTTCTTTTTCCCTGCTTTAATCAAACAAAATCAAGAAAACACACGCCCAAACAGTTAATAGCTTATAAGATTATGTAGGTTTCCTAATGTAAACTTTGGTCATAACTACTTTGTACGAATTTGATTCCCTTGGGCGAGTTTCTGAAACTTGGATCAGCCATGCTTGGTAGATTATTTCTATTATAAACTTCAATAATGTCATAATGAGCCTTATGAATATATCGTTCTCCACCTACCCTAAGTGACCGGGAAAAAGATTGAAAGTGAAACAACTTTTTAGTTGTAATCCCAAATGTCTACAAAGGAATCTGCTAATAGTACCGCACTGCTTACATAATTAAGAAAAAAATATTAAAAAACCATCTAATACTTTCTTATTTTAAATAATTAGAAGCAATTAATAGAGGCTATTGTCTTTAGTACACTAGCCAGGAAGACACAATCATGAACAGTCTAGCTACTCAGAAAAAAAAATAATAAAACTTGAGAGTTCCCAACAGTATCTCTCAGCAATTTCAAATATTCCCCCGTGATCAATCATACTTACATCTTTACTGTGGCTACATGTGGGCACTTACCGAGAGTATTCCACAAAATATATTCCCCAGAAGTAACCTGGTTATGCCAGAAATAATACAAAAATATGAGCAGATGATAACAAAACTTAGAAGATTGGAAATTTACATCATACAGGGTCTAGTGCTGTTCACTGATCTTACACAAACAAATATTGGAAGCACATACCTGAGTTGAAAACTCCACAGGTGCTTTAACAGCTGGGTAGATGCTCACCTGAAAAATACAAAAATTATCAGTTAGATAGTCAAAGCAAAAGAATGACAGTTTAAAAACGTAAAGATTCGGGGATGGCTGATGACTTGATATACATCCTCCGAAGTAAGGCTTAACAGAGATACCAGAGTAACAAGGATAAGCTGTGTGATAAATTTATTCCATGCAAATGGCTTCTAAATAATAGAAAGACAGAAGCATAGATTAATTCATCCGTGATGCTAAACTCGCATGTGTTTGCAGAAGTGAAACAAAAAGATATGGATTATTTATCTATCTGAAAAGAGTTTTCGGCTAAAATAGACTTGTAGACTCACCGATTTAGGATCAACAGCAATTCCAGATAAGGATGCCCCTACAATCTTGAAGGATGCCTGTCAAAACAAGCAAAGAACTATATAAGAAAAAGCTTATTTTTTATAGAATAAAAAGCTTGACATATTTTAAAAAATATGCTCAACAATTTGTGATTATCATCCTTACAAGATGAAATTTTACACCCATATCAGGCACAAGGTAAGAATATGGTGAAATAGTGATGGAGTTATCAAAATAATATACTAATACAAAAGCCAAAATAAAAAATGAAGCAAACCGCATTTTATACAAACAGAAAAGATAGCATCAACTTGATAAAATACTAAAAAGGTATAAGCTAAAAAATTGGATGCAATTACCTTGGCATAATTGTATGCCTGCCAGCAGAATGGCTCCTCTAGATCAACTGGAGGAAGATCCTTGTTCATTTTCTCCATCAAATGTTCTTCGTTGACCATGTTGCCAGCATTTTCTGCCTCATGATCACTATCTTCGTCAGCAGTGGCTCCAATAGACCTAGAGGATGGTACCCTTTGGTTTTGCCATGGTGCAAACTTGACTGTTCCTGGGAAAGTCACCTCGATACTTCTTCCAGTCAGTCCACGTCCACTTGGCACTATTTTCCACTCTACAGAGTGATCAGAAGTTGAAACTGTTCCTGCAGAAGGAGTTCCATCCAAAGATACAATCCTCCTCCTAGGAAAGGGCATAATCACAGTACAGAACTCCATTGTCAAAGGAGACTTATAACCTTCCATTAGCCGCAACTTGAATAGAAATGCACCTTTGTCCTCAGAAACCATTGACAACTGATAGAATCCGCTAACAGGTGGTCCAAGGGCAGAAGTTGCCTGGTAGCGCATTAACACAAAATTACCTAATGGCGGAGAAAACATCACACCCTGCTTATCCAGACCTTGATCTGAAACTTGAGCACAAGGGTGATAGGATGAAACCTTAAGGTTGGCTGTGTTCACTCCTGCCAAGGGCAATGATACATCCGGCAACCCTTCCAGATCAGCACGACAATTCATTTGGCCAGAAATTGATATAATATCCGGAATCTCATCTCTATCGTACAGAGCTGCATGAACAGTCTCGTGAATTGTAAACAATACTCTCTGCTTTCCTTTGTATAAATATGGCTTCCAAGCTGGTTGCTTCTGGTCAGCAGGAGGCAAATCTGATGCAGAAAAGCCATTGGCCTTGATATTAAAAATATTTGAGTAATTAAGGTCCAAAGGAGTGCCTGTATGCAAAATAAACACAGAAGGAATAAATTTACGAGCAATAAGTAACTGCCAGCTTATCTTGAAGAAATACTACAAAACTATGAGATGAGAAATACCATAATAAAAAGTACCAACCAAATGGCATTGAACTGCTAATAAATGTTCTCAATGCATCTTTATCCAAAGGCCTTGACCCAAATTTTTGACCATCTGGTGTAGCTGATCCTGGTACAGCTGCACCCAAGGGGGCAGAAGAAGTAACTGATTGAGCTACAGGTTTTGGCCTGGAAGAGATGCCTATACTACCAGTTAGTGAATCAAACAGCCCTCCAACAGAGGGAGCTGAACTTACAATCACTTCAGGCTCTACTACGTCCCCTGTAATTATGTCGCCAATGGCGTGAGCTATCATAAATGCCCTGTAAAACGAAACGAAACGCAATAAGATAATCTCTCTCGAGAACTACCATTCTCTGGGGACTGTGGCAGTGCAACCAATTCAGTGTATAAGAACCCATCAATATGAGATAACCTTTCAAACACATTTCTGGACAATTACTATCACGGATAGACTAAATAAATCAGTGAAACATGATAATCCTGAATGTTAGTTCAACATTTGCAATTAAGTTAACTTACCATACCCTGTTATTGAGGGAAGCTGGAGCAAAAGCGAAGACAAGCCATGGTCGAGGGCAAGAGCAGTTCCACAATCAGGTTTCTTAGACAAAGTTGCATAAGCCTTTATATGGCTAGGTTCGACGAATGGAAGAACGAGTATAGTGAAAAGGCCCCTTGTGTGCAAGATTAAAGGCCACAAGAGATTCTTGTGTTCCTCTTTGGTGATGTAAAGGGATATGATATGACGAGTGATAGGATCATCGATCCAAGAATCAGATCCCGGAGAGGATTGATGAGTTCTTCGTACGCCGAATCCGCGTGCAGATCCTTCCCTTTGCTTCCTGTCGACGAAAGCATCGGCGAGTTCGGAGTCGTTCGGTATTGAAGTGAAGAGTTCATCGCTCTCGGAGTTCAAAGCAGCTCGCCAACGCTTCTCTACGACGGAGAATCGCCTAGAGGAAAATGGAATCGCAAATTCGAAGTTCAATATATCTACTCAGAGAGAGAGAGAGAGAGAGAGAGAGAGAGAGAGGAAGTAGGACCTGGAGAAAACGACGGCGTCGAGGTTGTTGAGAATCCAGATGGCTCTGATGCTGCATCCACCGGCCATGCGATGCGGTCAGGGAACCACCACCGCCACCACGGACACACACTCACAAAATAAAAGCAAATAATTTAATTTCGAGAAGGAAAAAAAAAAAAGGAAAATAAATTTTAAATATTTTCTTTTCTCAAAGATAATTTTAAATAGATATTTAGGCGACACTCGTCGGTGTCATTAACTCATTGTTTTATTTATTTTGTTTTTAGTTTTTAATGTTATATCATTTTTTTGGTGTCCAAATGTTATATCATTTGTGTGTGTGAAATTGACATAATTTTCAAAGTAACAATCACGAATAATATTAAATTTTAAGTAAAATTATTTTTCAATTTCACTTCAAATTTATACTTAGTCAACAATAAATATTAAAATTTAAAATTCGTAGAGGTAGAGGATGATGACATTAGGGACTAGACACAAGAAATTACTAAGTGCTTGTTTGGATTGATTTTTTTTTAAAAAAAAAGTATTTTTTTAGTTAAAAAAAATATTTTTCATCAAATTTATATCATTTGGATGTATTTTTGAAAAAAATATTTTTATTAAAAAATATGTGTTTTTTTGAGAAACCAACAAATGTGTTACTTTTTAAAAAAATAAAAAAAAAAACAATTTCTATTATTAAAATATTTTTTTAAATAAGACATAAATAAAATAAAAAAAATTTCAAAAACCAATCCCAACTAACCCTAACAAGTTTTAAATTATTACCAACTTTGGATTCAAATCGTGGAAGTTCTTTGCCTCTCTGGTAAACTCTTTATTTTGTAGAAAATTTGCACATTAATTTTATTTTGTTCAGAGTAAAGCATTTACCTCTTATGTTTAAAGAAGCTTACACTTAAACCTCACCCACCCATACTACTTAACAGAATCATTATCAACCGTGCAAAAGATTTCCCTAAACGTAAGATATATTCAGTAAAAAGTGTGTTTTAGAGAGAAGACACAATCCACACTCATATAATGGCGATTGGAGTGTCCCAAATATATCATCATCTTCAAAATTTGTTGCACATCTATTCAGAAAGACATAAGATACTATTACAAGTGTGTTTGGTGTTATTACACTCGGAAACCGGCTCATAACTATTATTTTCTTTCACTCATCTATTGCATTAGGATTTGGTGCTCCATGCCTAAGGTGAGCCTTTCAGTTTCAACCAAATCTCTTTCTGAATAAGTGGTGTCTCTTTGATGGATCTTTCGGCTTGCTCTTAATAGGTGCTTTGCCTTTGCCAGTACTGCAAGTAAAAGAAAAAGCAAATCATCAACACTAACCTATTTAGTTTCGTATCTAATTATAACAAGATCAAGGATCTATAAACTCCCCCCAAAAGGCAACGTAACAACTTCATATTCCTTTATTGTCGCGCACAAATAAATAGAACAACAAACCTGTACTCCATGTAAACCATCCCCTTTGCACCTGACATTGCACTCATTGATCCTTGAGAACGACGGGCATGACGGAGAGCTATTTCATCTGTGTCTTCTTCTAGTTGTTCAAGCCCGACTGCGTCATCACCAGCGCTCAATACCTAATACACGCACACCAGTTATTTCGTTTCCCAACCAAAAACTAAATTCAAACTCAAAACATGATGAAGATGGAAACCTTTGAAAGAAGTGCCAGTTGATCATCGAGATGAAAATAGCTCAATCGCGGCCCTTCATCAGGTGGAGGCAAGCTTGTAATTACCTGTCAAGTATCATCAAAAGCTTAGGATATGTTGATTGGAGATCTTGACAAGGCAGTTTCGGCGACCAACCAGGAAAACACATGATCAAGCATGGCCTTCCTAATAATGTTAATAACAATTTTTCTACTCGATTGAACTATCAATAAAACCGGGAAATCTACTTGATGCGGTGTCCAGCATAAGAAGATAGAGAAGAGAACAACGGGAAGTGACCCTGTATTTATATTTAGGCTTTGATTGACTCCAAATACATTAGTTAGTTCATTTCCTTCCTTTCCATTTCCTTTGTAAAGTGGATGCTAAATAAGACAACAACCTCATCTAACACATTAACCATTTGGAATATACATAAAGCAAATGAACAATTGATGCGTCTCTTCAAGAAAATTAACTACACATGCACTATCTAGCAAAAATAAAATGAAAGAAAATACCTTAAAGCTATAACCCTGATCAATTAAAAACTGTTGCCTTTTAGTTGAGTAATACATCTCCTGCAATGCCAAGAAATGAAAGATGTATATTAAACCACGAATAATTTGTATTGTAAGTCCGAGCATGGTGCTTGGTAGATGATGTACCTGGGTATCAGTTGAAACAAGAGAATAAAAAAATGCATTATACTCTTCTTTACCGCCTGCCATCCTATCCTGAAGCTTTCCCTGCAATTTAATTGATATAATTTGAACATGTCAGACACCGCATTGGCACAATGCATTACTGACAGATGATATTAAGATATTAGTGGCAGAGAACTTCAAACTTCAGTCAAACATCATTTTAAGTTTATAATTTGATATGTAGGGTGGCTTTTAAAATTCAGAAACTGACCTTGGCCCTAAGAATACGACCTAGACGTTGGGCTTCTTGACGCCTAGAACCAGCATGTGAAGAAATTTGAATTATCACATTTGCTTCTGGAATATCAATTGAGTTGTCACCCACCTGAGAATATTAGATTATCAAAAAACATATTTTTCACTAAGATGTTAAAAGATATCAACAATAATATCCACAATATTGAGCACAAAGCACCTATAAAACACACTAGTTATGAACCCAGGCTAACACATCAAAACTCAAAAAATATATCCATTCAAATTTTTACATTCATGAATGTCAAGTAAGATTGATCAGTACGTGCTTTGACAAATCCAAAGAAAAGTAAATCAGAGTAGCAGATAAGCCTCAAAAATAGAAGTGAACGAAATTACAAAATATACCTTCGAAAGAAAAACAGTGTTTACGTCTTTGCTAGTTTTGAATGCTTGTAGAATTTTTGTTCTCTCAACATGGCTGAAGAAAACACATTAGATTATTAGAATAGATTATGCAAACAGAACCCAAAACATAGCTGGTTTGTGGTGTGTGTGTGTGTGTGTATATATATATATATATATAGAGAGAGAGAGAGAGAGAGCGCCGGCAGCACCTTGTAGCACCATATATCATTGGTTTGCGGAGTTTCATGGCATACTCAGTGAGAGCAAAAAGATTATCAGCAAAGACTATAATTTTATCACCACGTGCCCTTTCATGGTAATTTATGAGAAACTCACATGCTCTGAACTTATTGGGATTCATCACATAAAGTGCCTGTGCATGTAAAGATCATCAGTTAGGAAGAGTAGATCCAAAGAAGTAAACTATGGAAAATCCTGATAAGTTGAAAGTATTCATAAGAAGATTTTTCAACCCACTAATACAAATCGACCATGCGGGAAAACCAACAAATCATAATCACTCTACTTGCTTCCTCCTGAAAAGATCCACAAATATTCCAAGAAATTTACCTGCCTCTTCTTGGAGTTCTCTTTCTTCAGATACTCAGCAAAAAATTCTTTTGTCATTGGACACCATACTTCAGCACACTGAACATTTGCAATAAATCCACCTTTTACTAAGTCTAACCAATTTGCCTCATACAACTTGGGACCAATTAGGAAGTTGAGATCTGTAATCCTTTCATCCTCTCTCACAAGTGTAGCTGCAATATCAATGGTCAAGATCAATCTCCAAAAAATAAACAAATAACAAAAAGAGGCTAGAGTCATAGTCCAAGTGATAATAAATAAACACAAAACAGCATACCTGTTAGCCCAAGTTTGCAGTGAGATTTAGTGATACTAATGACTTTTCGAAACATATGGGCTGGAACCACATGCACCTGTTTATTATGCAATGATATCACGCATAAAGAACAACCTTTATATTTCATCATAAGGAAATAGTAGCTTTTAGGGTTACCTCATCCATAAGGAGCAATCCCCATTCTCTGTTTCTTATTTCTTCAATGA
>JASCZI010030247.1:167303-189433 GCA_036250425.1 Stylosanthes scabra
TTATTTCTCAGCCTTGGCCTTTGACACTTCTATCCGTGCACTCATTGACTCTGCCCATTTCTCCAGTGCAGATTCAAATTTATCCAGTCTAGCATTCTTGGCCTCTTTACGTCGACGCTCACTTGAGGATCTAATGGTTTTTTTTTCTTTTACTTCCTTCTTCTGAGTCATCACCATCAACATCAACAAACTAAGAGTCAACATGCACACCTTTGGAAAGAAAATCTTCCTCTAATTGTTTCTCTTCATCCGATGTTGGTGGCTCTTTAGTAGAGGCATGACTTAATTTTCCGGTAGCTGTACTATTATTGAAGATTTCCCCGAGAATGTCATAATTGTACTCAAACCCATTCTTCTTAAATTGCCTGTAGAACCTTCCTTTCTGCAAAATGTAGATAAATATCTTCAATTCTATGCCACAATGTCCATTATAATATAACAATAACATATGACTAAAGAAAACATACCATATACATGTCTTCCCATACATCATCTGGAGCATTCACTTTGTTGGATTCCAAGTCCCATGTAACTCCAGTTCTACCTAACAAAGTTGAAAATTCCCGATGTTGCTGGCGTAGCCGATTAAACTTACTCATCAACCTATCAACTCCATAATTTTCTCCGGTTTTTGAAATTAAGTCATTATTTACATCTTCCCAAACTGGCTTCTTAAATGTTGATGATTGTAACATCTTCTTCTTCACACGATCATAAATGATATCAATGAACACTTTTGTATTATGTGCTGACCATTCCATAGAATCCCCTTTCTCACTTTTCCCTCCCATCTTGTGCTAATAACTTAATTGATAAGTAAAATAAAATTTTTAGACCAAAGTTATATTTGCTACTCTATCAAATATGTAACATGCAAATATCCTATGCAAAACTAATTAAGAATAAGGATTTTTGTGGTTTTTAAACAAAATTAATCACCACTTTTCATTGGCCTTTCAAACATAGCAATTAGCACTACTTTTTTTATACACTTAATCATAACACAGAATTCATCACTACTTTTTTTATATAAGCCTAAGGCTATGTTTGGTTTGATAAAATTTATCACTACTTTTACTTGTGATTGTGCTACTAGACTATTGTTTATACACTTAACCATAACACAGAATTCATCCAAATTAGTATATTAATTAAGTTGGAGATTCATCCATTGACAATTCATCCATAACACAGGCACAATGCATCCATAAAGTCTAAAGCATATATAAACGAAACATCATGCTCATTCCTCACCCCTTAAATTGAAACCCAATGAATTGTGTTTCTTATACTGTAAGTTGAGTGATAATCCATTGGTTTTACTTTCTTATTATTTAATTCAGAGTTAATTTTGGTTATTCATCAAAATATGAAAACAAAATTTAAGTATGGACAATATGCAGTTTCACAACCATGTAACAAATCTTCTATTGACCAAATATCAACAATATGCAGTTTTAATTATCAATATTATGCAATAATCAATGGCAGCTCATAGACCAAATCAATCAAATACAGAGAACAATTGCCAACCAAATCAACCAAATACAGACCAAAGTGACACTAACTAGTGGCAGCTCACACAAGGTTTCGAACTAGCAGCGAGTGACAGGTGCAGAGGAGGAAGAACCGGCGGTGCAGAGCGGGATCCGGCGCCTTGCAACGCGTGAGAGGGAGCAGATCGAGCTGGGAGGGAGATCCGGCGATGACGCAACACGAAGAAGGCAGCACCTTCAGAGATCAAGCTATGAGGGAGTGAAGCTTCGGATCCAAGGGGAAGAGAAAGACAGCAGATCGGAGAGGAAGCTCCCACCAGCACCGTCAGAAATCAAGCTCCCTCGGAGGCAGTGCAAGCTTCGACCGGCACTTGCAGAGAGAAGGGAAGAGAGATGGCAGATCAACGGGACCGGCGCTTGCAGGGAGAAAGGGGAAGAGAGATGGTGCACTCCAACGGGAAAGAAAAGAAGAGAGGCAGAGAGCCTTTGGCTTGTGTTGTAACAGTTTCAAAAAATTCTCATATTTGTGGCTTACCAGTGTCGAACCCGTGTCTAAAAAGCCAAAAGAGCGAAAATTCAACTTATTTACGACTCTGCCACCGCATTTTCATTATTCTCATTTTCAGTTTTTTGAATGGGATAGACTGAAAACGCCAAAAAATCAAATTCATATTTTCAGACATTTTAAGAAATATTTCCAAAACTTATTTTCAAAATTCAATAACCAATGCTACAGCAGCGGGGATAATAAAAAAGATTAGTTTGTTTTTCATTTTGAATGAAAATGAAAACAGAATTTGGAGCAACCAATCACCCCCTTAGTAAACTGATTCCGTTTTCATAGATTGCCAAGTGGAAACTTGTATCAATAATAATTAATATAAGAATAAATTTTACTCCCTCCCTGAGAGATGTCTAAACGACACTCTCCTCTCCTCTATTTTCAAAATATTCAGTTTCCTTCTCTCTAAGAATTAATAATATACACTTTAGTTCATTTTAATTAAAATATTCTCTAAAAATTATTATAAATATTTAATAATAATATTATGATGAGTTTATTTATTTTTATATTATTAATTTTAATATTATAATAATTTTATTCAATAACATTAAATAAACTTATTATAATAGTAATAATAATAATATAAAATAATTATAATATTATTATTATATATTTATAATCATATTTATTTAAACATATTTATTCAATAAATTTATTATGATAGTAAAAAAATTATAAAAATGAATAAAACTCATTATAATATATTATAATATTAAAAATAATAATATAAAAATAAATAAACTCATTATAATATATTATAATATTAAAAATAATAATATAAAAATAAATAAACTCATTATAATATTATTATTATATATTTATAATAATTTTTAGATAGTATTTTAATTAAAATGGACTAAAGGGTATAACAAAGGTGTTCTTGCTTTGAAGCTTGTGTGATGTCTGTAATGAAAAAAAAAAAAGTAAAGAGAATGAGTATGAAGCTTCATCTATATTCACTTTGAATCATGGTGTATTTATAATTTCTTGTCTTTCTTGGTGAGGCTCTTTAATTATAAGTTTAATCCGAATTTTTGTGATAGGATTAGTCCAGTGCTTATTTTGTGTGATTTGTTATAACTGCTTTCTTGACTTATGCCTTTTCTAAATTTAATTTGATAATTGTCTAGTTATATGCCCAGAAGAAGCATCAAAAGGTTTAATTGCTGGTTATGATGGAATCGATTCATGAATATGCCGGCTGTAATTTATTTTCATGACTTAGGCTTGTTGACCTTATTGAACACTGCTACAACTACAAGTGTTCCTATATAAACTAGTGTTCTTGAGTTGATGAAGTAGTTGTCCGTGGTATAGCTTGTTGACTATGAGATAGAATTTCAATTTCCTTCAAGGAATAATGAGGTATATATTTCGGTTGGTCATGGTGGAAAAATGCCTGCAGAGACTCAGCAAGTTATAGGCCGAAAACATATTTCTGTATAGCCTTGTATATCTCGAAAAATAATAGAGGTTACCTAGTCTTTCAGTTTTTCCTTCTTTTATTAGTAATTATATATTTTCTTATATAATGTTGTTTATTGAGAATTTTCGGTGCAAATGATTTGGCAAATCGCTTGCAATTGCTTAGCTTTCACAAGCCTCGATATGATTTCAGAAACTAGTAACATAATATAATTTAGGCCACCATAGCCTGCAGTATCCGAGATGCATGACCCAAATTAAAAAAGAGGATGGAGATGGTAAAAGATATGATGAGTAATATGGCCCAAAATATTAGTGACAACATGTATATATGCTAGTAATCTAAGCATAAGATTACATAAGTTTTGATAGAGAATCTTAATCATAAGTCTAATAATAAGTATAATTTTTAAAATGGTAAAAAAATCAATCATAAATGCTATTTTTTAAAAAAATTAAAAATATAAAAGGTGCAAAACTTTCTATATATAGAAATTAGGCCTATAATTAGAGCATCTTCAATGAGATTTTTTTTGGGTATCAAATTTTATTGAAATGATAAATGAATTGAATTGATATTGAATTATGCATTGGAGTGAATAAGGAAAGTGATACCGGTATCACTAAGTTGATACCGTATTCCTTTAAATGAATGTCAATTAGAATGTGACTTGTGTAGAACTGATTAAATGCAGGTTCATTAAATAATATGCTGTGAGATACGAATTGATATTAAATTAAAACCAATCATTAGAGCAATAAATTTCATATTTATCTCAAATCATATACATATGGCCCCACAAATACTTACGTGGCATCTTGTGAGACCCAAAATAATTTTAAAACTAATACTAGTATTGGAGATGCTCTTAAATTTATAATTTAGACCTCCTAATCATTTCTCAATTAATTAATCCATCTTCCATTCCCAAATAAAACACATGGAATTTAATTTTAATAATAATAATAATATATAATAAGCCATCTTGCACTGCATAGTTTTTTCTATCTGATATGAGATAATGAAACGACATGATACTCCAAGAAATGAGAAAAACTGAACAACGAATTGAATGGATTAACATGAGGAACACAGGAAGCAAGCAACGCATCTTTAACATTGAGGGAAAAAACAAAACATTTATATCATCAATATTATCGTTAAGTCATTTGTTTGGAAAATTGAATTTTGTAATGTAGCAGCCTCCTGTAATCTAATTTGGGTTTTATGACTTGTTTTTCTCGCTCTTATTATTATCCAACTTAATATATATATAATAAGCACGTATGTGATTGTTACTAATTGAATTGTTATAATATTTTGTTATTGAAACCGCGCTGGCCTTACTATTTTGTAACGATTTGCATTGTCCATGGTCTTATATAACATTCCAACATAATCTTGTCTGATTCATATTACCTTTACTCCTTAACGAGAAAGTCTCAATAGTTAATATTAAAAATACAATAAAAAGTCAATATTATTTTTTTTTTCTTTCCTCTTTTATCAGCCATTATTTTTTAATTATACTAATTAATTTTCTATTGGTTCTCTAACATTAATTTAATAAAATAATTAATTAATTGTAGCAGGAGGGAGAATTGCATATGCTTCTTCAAGGCGTGCTTCAATTCTTGCCCGCCAATTGGATGCCAAACATATATATACATACCTTCGATCACATGCAAAAAATGAGAAATTCAATAATAATTTACAAATAGTAGCAATCATTTTTATTAAAATATCAACAAACAAATCCATATATACCTGGTTATATTAAATTTAGCAGGACTTAATCAAGTCTTTGAGCTGAATTAGCCGACCTCAATTTGTTAACATGGTATATATAATTTTTTTTTTCAGAAAATTACATAACAAACTAGACCTAAAAAAAATTCAAAATATTAAAAGTAAAATATTTTATATCACACAATAAAAATAAAATTTTTAAAAATCAAATATAAATATAACTTTATAAATATTTTTTTAAAATCAGAATATCCAAAATCTAAAAATATAAATCATCCAATTGAAGTTATTTAATTTACTGAATTTTTATTGACTAGATATCATTACTCTTCTTTTCTCAAGAGACTTAATCAATATTACTTAGGATGACAATTTGATCTGCTTCATCCAGTCTCGACCTACCTGCCCCAAATGGAGCTGGTGTTTGGGGCGATTGCGTGGGTATGGTAATAATAGTTGATCTGTTTCATTACCCACCTCATATACATATATACATAATTTAGTTTGATCTTTTAGATATTTAATAATATTTATATGATTATTTTAATAATTTTAATTTAACAAAAATTCTAAATTTAATTTTTTTTTGACTTAAAATTATTATATTATTATCATGTTGCGAATAATTATATATTATCTGTATTTAATTATATTTTTGAAGATTTTGTTGCATAATAATTAATCTTATTAAATAATTTAATTTAATTTACTTATGTTATAGATATATGTGAGTTTGAATATGAGACAACATATATCCGTGAGGTTTGGTATGGAACTAAAAATTAAATACCAATAAATTGGATATTTAGGGTATTTAAGAGTAATGTTGCAGAACTAATATTAATGAGCCAATTAGAAAACCAATAAATAAATGAGCATTCACAATTAAAAAAATTATCATTCACATAATATAAAAATTATCATTCATAATTTTTTATTAGCTCTTATTTATGTTTAGTGTTCCTTTTTTATGAGTAGTGTCCAGAGACACTCATTGGCTCTTATTTAACTCTCAAGTAAAGATTTCTTATATTTTTTGGTATTTAAATACCGGTTTGCCAATTCTCATCCCTAATGCGCTACGCTTTTACTAATGAGAACTCCACCTTGCCAATTTTCTTTTTGGTGACTTTAACATTCACCTTGCTAATTTGAATAATCATTCTTGTAATACCCGACACAAATCAATTATAAGATTGATACTGCACCTTTTAATTTAATTAGCTTTCTTTTCATATTCAACATTTCCATTGTTCTTTCCGTTGAACACAACACATTTTTTTCAAATAAACTTAAGCTGTCGCTTTTATTTTGTTCAGATTCTGCTGTCTGAAAAAAAATATATAATAATAATAACAGCGAAAATTTTTTAACAGTATGTCACTTTGTTACTTACTTATTATTAGGCCAATACATATACATAGGATACAAAGAATTTTCCAATCTCGGTAAAAACGTCATTAATTCTTCCGAATGCTATGTTCAGATTGCTGAAGATATTGTTTAGATTAGTCTATAAAAAGCAAACATGACTTGAAGTTCAAGGGAAAGCAAAAATTGAAAGAAGGAGAAGCTAAGAGAGCTTGGAAGAAGTCTCTGGCAGCGAAAATGGAAGGCCATGGTCATCCTCATC
Organism: Stylosanthes scabra; assembly: GCA_036250425.1. Classification (NCBI taxonomy): domain Eukaryota; kingdom Viridiplantae; phylum Streptophyta; class Magnoliopsida; order Fabales; family Fabaceae; genus Stylosanthes; species Stylosanthes scabra. The sequence goes on from JASCZI010030247.1 coordinate 174,173, forward strand.
ATGATAATGTTCAAGTTAACGAAGATCAGCCACTCAAAATCTACTTCATCCCATACCTTGCTGCCGGTCACATGACCCCTCACTCTGACATAGCAAGGCTCTTTGCCTCACGTGGCCATCACGTGACCATCATCACCACCCCTGCCAACTCCCAAATCATCCTCAACTCCATTCCCCACCACCCCAACTTCACCGTCCACACCGTCCACTTCCCTGCCCAAGAGGTAGGTCTCCCTGACGGCTTCGAGAGCCTCTCCGCCGTGACCGACATGGTCGGCCTCGGCAAGGTCTACCAAGCCACCACCATGCTCCGCGACCCCATCGAGAAATTCGTGGAGAATCACCCACCCGATATCATCGTCGCCGACTTCATGTTCCCGTGGGTCGAAGACTTGGCTAACAAGCTTCGCATCCCAAGGTTGGCCTTCAATGGCTTCTGCCTCTTCGCCCTCTGCGCCATTGAATCCCTCAAAGCTCATCCTATTCCTCCGGATTCTTCTCCACCGTTTCTTCTCCAGGGACTTCCTCACCCTGTCACTCTAAAAACAGCGCCGCCAACACACATAAAAGAGATACTGGAGGCGGTGATAGCGGTGGAGCTCAGAAGCAATGGACTAATAGTGAACAACTTCGCAGAGCTGGACGGAGAAGAGTACATCCAGTACTACGAGAGAACAACCGGGCACAAGGCGTGGCATCTTGGTCCTGCGTGTCTTCTTCATAGAACTGCTGAAGAGAAAGCACAGAGAGGACAGAAGAGCGTGTTGAGCGCTCACAAGTGCATGAGCTGGCTTGATTCCAAGAAAGAAAGCTCTGTGGTTTACATATGCTTTGGGAGTCTCTGCTGCTTCCCGGATAACCAGCTGTATGAGATAGCATGCGCGGTGGAAGCCACGGGCTGCGAGTTCGTGTGGGTGGTGCCGGAGAAGAAGGGGAAGGAGAATGAGGAGGAGGAAGAGAAATTAAAGTGGTTGCCAAAGGGGTTTGAGGAGAGGAACTTAGAGAAGGGGATGATCATAAGAGGGTGGGCCCCGCAGGTTCTGATATTGGAGCACCCTGCTGTAGGAGCGTTTGTTACACACTGTGGGTGGAACTCCACCGTGGAAGCTGTTAGCGCTGGGGTGCCGTTGATAACGTGGCCGGTGCATGGTGAACAATTCTATAATGAGAAGCTGGTGAGTGATGTGCGTGGGATCGGAGTGGAGGTTGGGGCGGATGAGTGGGGCGTTATTGGGTTTGGGGAGAGAGAGAAGTTGGTTGGAAGAGAAGACATTGAGAGGGCTGTGAGGAGGTTGATGGACGGTGGCGATGAAGCTCGAGAAATCAGACGGCGCGCACAAGAGTTTGGGGAGAAGGCTCGAGCTGCCGTTCAAGAAGGTGGATCATCTTTCAATAATTTGACGGCTCTGATTCATGAACTTAAACGGCTCAGATGCTGTAAGCCAACAACAGCTTAGTTATCATTTTGTTAGACAAGGGTGGTACTACTTTAATAATTCAAAGTTAAAAGTTAAAACAAAATAATGGTATAGTGATGGGAGCACATTATTAAGAAGGAAAATCCAACACGTGCTCTAGCTAGCTCAAGAAGCTAGTGGATTCCGTGGCTGATCTTTCCTTTCCTGCTTGTAATGTAGTAGTGAAGTCCAGGCAACGTTATTTTGATTGGTGATTGCTCATCAAACATCAAAATCAAAACTAGTTTTGATGTTCCATGCAGCACTTCCTTGGTTTACTTGGATCTAAATGTTTGGAGCAATATAATGATCAAATTAAATAGTTGGTATGCTCTCATTATTAAATATTTTGTTGTGTGGATAAACTTCCTAGTTATCGTTATTCTAGTTGTTAGCTTTCCAATAATTTGACGCTGCCTCTGATTGATGAACTTATACAGTTGAGAACTTGAGATGCTTAAAGCCAACACCTTAATTGTTCCGTGTCAAAACTGTCAAGGGTCGTATTTTAAAGTAGTGGCAAAGTAATAGGACCACATTAAGAATCAAAATCCAACATGTCCTCTGTGAGTTTGGATTGTTGTACTAGATGGCAAAGAAGCAAGTGGATTCCATTCATACCTTTCCTTTCCTGTTGTGATGTGGTGGAGTATATCATTATATAGATTAAAACATTATGTATATTCTAATTAATTGGTCACTTTATGTTGCTTTTTCTCTTCTAATAGATAAATAGTGATGGAATTTATATAACTAAATTAAGTATGGTTACTGGACCAGATCACATGATGCAATATGACAAAAGAAATTGTTGTATTTACTAGTGTTCTGGTTTAACTTAGCACAAGTGCTCAACCAAGGTAAAGCACGTTTGGTCACTCACTTAATGCAACACTTTGGTCTTTTTCAACACAAATTATCTTAGGCTCGAACTTGAAATCTCTGGGGAGGCATATGTCCCACAACTCATTGACTAATTTTGATGCATTTGTTAGTGTAAAAATGTTTTACGTCTATATTCAATTACGTAAAGTTAAATAAAAAATTACCTAAAGTTGCATAAAAAAATGACACAGGATGCTCTAAGGAGGTTGGTGGGCTGAAGAGCTTGGGAAGAAGGCCAGAACTGCTGTTCAAGAAAAGAGGCTCATCAATGACCAAAAAAAAAAAAGAAAGAAAGAAAAGAGGCTCATCCTATAACAATTTATATGCCTTGATTCATGAACTTAAGACTTGAGAGATTGAAAGTTCAAAAAAAAAAAAAGATTTGAGAGATTCCAATTTCCAAGCATGTGGATTAATCATATCCTCCAATCATTCCACCCTGGACTTCTTTCGCGTCCTCCCTTGGTAAAACCATTCAAGTATAAACCATCATAAGGACCCTCCAGAATGAACGACAAAAGATATCCGAAATCATGCACCATAAAACTCCATATTAGAATCCCTTAATTAGAAATAATACACTCAAAAGATGCAGGCATGTAGCAACCAGAAAGCAGGATGCAGCAGCAACACAATTATATAAAAGACATATAATATCATTGATTATCCAATAGTAAACAAACCATCTTCCTTTTCAATACAGCACTGTCAAATGACACAGCTATTTTCATATACCCCCACCTTACTGTATTACTGAGAAACAAAAGTAGTTATTTTCACTGATTTTACTCAAATATCAAGTTTATAAGAGTATGAAGTATGAACAATTTAGTTATTTCCTTGTCTCAGCACCCTCAAGATGGCCAGGAACAGGTTCAGTATATCAAGATAAAGAGTGACTGAGGCTCCAATGTACTCATCATAGGTAAATCGCTTGATCAGGTTCTCAGTGTCATAGACCACAAAACCAGAGAAAATAATGGCACCGATTCCACCATAGATAGCATTTGCTGTGGAACCGAGGGGGAAGAACATCTGCATGAACAAACAGCAAGTCTTAAACTTAGATCTTGCAAAATCCTAAAAGTGATCTGCACTTATCTTGAAATTTGGAAAGCTAGATAAGAAAGTACAGCTTTATCATATGATGAATTAAGAACTCAAACCTGCATCATGCCGACCAGGATCAAGGTGAAGAGGCAGGTGAACAAAAATGGACCAAGGTAACTGAAATCCTTGCCCTTCTTGGATGCCCAGAAAGCATAGCCAGTTAGACAGGAAACCACTGCTGAGGTCAAAATCAAAGCTTCCAAGACAATTTTTCCTGCAAGTATCCAATCAAAGATATAATTTTGTCAGTATTAACAGGGCATAAACAAGTGCGGAGTACCAATCCCTCACTACTCAACACAAATATGAAACCAGGAGAATGATACGAACCATCTGTATTGGCACAAGTAACTCCAACAGTTAGACTTATTGAAGCGGTGAAAAGTCCAAGCAAGACGTAGTTGTGGGGATGCTTTTGCTGGTACTTGAGTAAAGGGAACAAGACTGCAACAAAATCCCCAATTCATTTACAACAGATCAGAAAAAATTATCCAAGCAAGAGAACATAAACACAGGTAAAGTATAACAGATCCCTTTCATGTTTACCATAACAGCTTAGATCAGCATATCTATTTTCTAATATGCAGGAAAAGATTCAGCACTTACAGGCTAGCATATGATGAACACAAAGATCCCTATGCATCAAACCAAATCTAAGCACAATACACTACAACAGATGCTAACAATGAACAGAATAAAAGATTCGAAACCCTAAAATCAGATTGAAGCGGAAATTAGAGAGAGAGAGAGAGAGAGAGAGAGAGAGAGAGAGAGAAGCGTACATATGAAGGGGAGGAAGAGGACGAAGAGGAGGAGGCCAGGACTGCCTCTAAGGAGAGTGTTGATGGGAGTGTAGAAGACAGTGATGGAGGATACGATGGTGGTGAGCAGGATCTGGGCAGAGAGGATCCCGTAGACCTTGCGGATGAAACCCCAACGGAGCTGGTTCTCACCGACGCTGAGACCTGGGTAGAGAGTCTCCCCTGACTCGATGTCGTAATCTTCCCGCTTGCCGGTGCTCACGGCCGCGTAACCACCCTGCATCTCTTGCTCACCACGCATTTCCGATTCCTTCTTCTTCTTCTTGTTCTACTACGACGACTCTTCAACCAAATGAAAGGATCAACACAACGGAAAGTTTGTTGCTACCAACGACCGACGTTTACTTCAATACTTCCCAATGCTTTCAACGCCTCCGATTATAATATCTCCTCAATCGACGGTCATAACTAAGCCTACTCACGTCACTCTATTTGTTGTTTTTGGGCTTTTTTTGCTAAGCCCAACATCCCAAAAACTGTAGTAAAAAAAAGAAACGGATCCTAACTGTCCAAAAATAAAAAAGAAACCGGATTCTATTTTTAGTTAGGCAACCTTAGTTAATTTTAGGATTTATTTGATTTTAGGATTTAGGTTTATAATTTATGATTTAAGAGTTAAAATTTAAATAAAATTATTTTTGAAAGGTTTGTTGATATTAGCTTGAAAAAATCGTCAGTTTAAAATAGATTATCTTAGATTTATTATTTCTTAAGTCTTAGTATTCCACAAGAGAGCATATGCTTCAGCTCGTAGTGGAATTGAAAGCTATTATTAAACAGAACAAATGGGATTGTAATCTATAGTTTTCTCTGATCATGATATACATAACCCACAACCACATGAAAAGGAGGTTTCATCAAATATGAGCATCTGTATAGTATAGAACACTTGACAGTTGACACACTCTCAATGCTTGATTGGTGATAGGAGCGTTTCAGCATACACCTCTGCATCAAACCAACCCTTCCCACTGTGAACTTTTGGATACTTAAATGATTGGTCTCTTGGGTCGTACAAAATCAAATCAAACTCAAACATTAACATGACTTCACCATTATCAGAAACACAGTATGGTCCTGAATATGAAAAATCTTCAGGATTAGGCAAATAAGGAATGGTCACCATTTTTACCCACGACTCTCTTACTCCATACTCCTTCATCATCCACAACACAAAGTAGCTCTTCTTGTAGTCATAATTCATGCACAGACATCCCTTTAACGTACCCAAACTAGGCGTGGAACATTCCTCCTTCTCATAATGAGGTGGGAGAATCTCGTTGTATGTTTCCTTGTGTAGATCCAACGAAACAATGATCCACAAACAAGAACTTGAATTAGCTGCCCAGTTGAGAGTGCCACTCACGAATTTTCCTGAGTTTTGATAGGGGGTAACACCGTGAGGGAAGTCTTGAATCTTTCTCCAAGAATTTGAGGCCATGCTATATACCTTCACATTGGTTTCAGCAAAGTACACATTAGGGTCACAAAACACAGCCACCACCTTGTAATCATCATTCTTTTGATCATAACCAAGGCCAAAATTGGTAAAACACCCTGGCCTCCAGTTATTACACAAAGGTGGTGACTTCTTGGAGACTCTAGTTGAAGGGTTCCAGAGAAGAACAGAGTCTCCTTTAACAGCAAAACATAGCAAGCCATTACAGGAGCCAACAATTCCGTCATGGCGGAACTTGTTCTTAACTGGGTAGTTAAGGTCCTCACATATGGTCGATGGGTTATTGAACAGAGAAGTCAAAGGGCAAGACTTGAGGTGGAACTCTGCGGTTGTGTCAGTGAGTATGATCCTATGGCGTGTGAGGTTGGTGCTCTGTGTTGACAAGTTAAGGTGCTTTTTAACGAAGTAAGGGTCTGAAATGAGAGACATCCATGACTTGCATACACTCCTGAATTGTAGAAGAGACCTCACAGGTAGCCTTGAGAGAATCTCTTCAATGAGTTCATCAGGGATGGAAGGTAGTGATGGCAGTGAAACTTGATCAGATGAACTAGACATACTTGAAAGAATCTCATTTTGGAGCTTGATATTTATAGATGAATTATAAAGATTAGGATGAATTATAATTGGATACACACTACATCATATCAAAATCAAATTCAGCAGCAATTTTGATATTTTGAGAGGATTAGTTTTCTGTGATGATGGATGGGATAAGTTAAAGTAAACTTATCCACTGACTGAATTCTATGTTTTGAGTGGCGGTGACCGAGAATTCCATTTGTTTAAACCACTAACTATTTGACTCTTCATCCACTAGATGATGACAAGCATTAGTGATTTGCTATCAGTATCACTATACCAGATCAGATAAGCATGCATCATTGAACACCAACACAGTTACGCCACCACAGTGTTTTTCTCTGGATAAGCTGACATATATACATATATTAAGCGAGGATCCTGTGAGAACCTCAAAAGTTCCATCAGCAAACGACAAAAGCAAGAATGAGGGGAAAAAAATCCAATCTAGAATTTGCTTTAACCTTTATTTGTGGAGATGACATGAGATATGGTTAAAAGAAGTGATGATATATATAACTTCTTTACAAATAGTACTCAGGATGCGGCTTTTTATTATCATTCCACCTTTCTGTATGTCTGTGTTAACTGTTAAATGTTGGCACATGATAGGACCAAGAGAATAGGCTGCTTCCCTTCACCGTTTTTTTTTTTTAATCGTTATCTAAGCATTTGATCGGATGAATCAATAATAAGGATAACTTAGTAACCATCCATCTATATAAACAGCAGGGGCAGAGTAGTCTTTTCAATTTTGGAAAACGTCACAATGGAGATAACCAGAAAAGTATGCGGGCTTAGGCCCAGCCCAATATTACTACTGTGTTCTTAAGCGTACCAGTTGAATTAGCCCAAAAAAAAAGTGTACCAGTTGAAGCCTTAAAGGCCTAGGTCATGTATTGAACAATCCCTAAGCATCACAAAAAAAAAAAGCCTTAAAGGCATAGGTCAATAGTAACAATAATAAAGTGTACAAATAATAATAATAATAATAATTTTATAGATCAACCTCCACCTGCCCTAGAGCAGCTTATTACTGATGGTACAGGTGAGTGTTTTGCGTTTTGAATTTTCGTTTTTCGGGCTTCTGCCCCTTTTGATAACTAAAAATAATAATAATAACAATAATAATAATAATAATAATAATAATAATAAAGCCTTGTTAACCAAAAAAATTATAATAATAATAATAAACCAAAAAATATATATTATATTAAAAAAATATTAAATAAATACTAATAATTTATTTTAATGATCACTTATTTTGATAATAAATTTTTAATATTTTTAATTAATAATTTAATATTATACTTTAATCAATATTTTTCAACCTTGATGGTTAATAAGAGATGACAAAAAATAATAATTTTCAACGGCACGTAGCATTTTCAACAACAATAATAATAAAAGCTGATTTTCTATCTCTGCCAAAAGTTTACGGTATTAAGTATCTTACTTTTTATTGAAAAATTAAAGTGAATCAATAGAAAATATGATCTTATTGATCAAGAAAAATAAATTAATGAAGGGAATCACCTTTTTATTTTCACTTTTTAAAATGTTGTTGTTAATTATGGAATGATGTGAGTACATCCTAACAGCAATTATTCCCCCATGCCGAAACAAACAAACAAACAAAGATTTGACACTTTCCCCATAACAATGTGTCCCTATTAGCTAGGCATCCATGAGAATCCATAATAATGCAGTATTCTTCACATGCCCTGAACAAAACCAGATCTCATACTTCCGATCCCCAATAAGAATGTGGTTACAAATTACAACAAAATAAATAATATATGTCTGTCTAGCACTGTAACTGAGATCTTCATCAATTGGCATGTGCTTGTTCATCATCTAGCTACTTGGGGCACTCACGCCATGCAACATCGTTAGGAGAGAGGGTCTTGAGAACCGGATTCCTGTCAAAGAAGTTGGTTGGCCTCAGCTCAAACCCAGTGCTCAACAATGGCATCATTGGGAAGTCTTCTTGAGCCGGAACGTGATGAATTCCCACTACGTGCCACAACACTATGTCCTTGTTCTTTATGTTTCTATTCCTGCAATCATATTAAACAAGAGAGAATAGGAATAAGATTGACTGATGCTGAAAAATGATTAACAATAATATATAAAAATGATGATGAAAATAAATGTTAGTTAAATACTTTTGGGTCCAAACAGCCAAGGTATCCTCTCCACGGCTCTGGTCAACGTAGAGTCCACCAGCCCATTTCTCAGATCTGTTGTAGGGAGTCACCCAAACATTGTGGTTAGTGAAGGCGCCTCTTATTTGAGGGTAGTCATCCTCCGTCAGAAGGGGGTGAGCAGTGGCTCCCGAAATCAGACGGTAGCCCACTTGGTTTCCGACTGCCGTCTTCTTGTTAGGGTTCACAATTGCCAGCTCAGCGGGGGCCATCCCGATTGAGATCTTAGCGTCGGATTCGGTGTTGGCAGTTTTAGTCTCAACGGTCCAATAACTCTTTCTCTTAGAGCTCCCGTCTGTGACTCTAACCGTCTTCAAGTTGGTTTGCTCAAAAGAGTTGTCAACGCCGTCAATGTCAAGGTCAAGATGGTAAATGTAGAAGTGGTCGTGATAGACTCCCACGCTGTTTGCAGAAACCAAAGTGCCGTGTTCGTCTTTCTTAATCTCACTCTTGTGCTTAGCATCCACTGGCTTGATTTCCAGTATACCCGTCAGTGCTATCTGCATAGTGCCAGGGTTAGTATTTCAACTTTAATATACAAAAAAGGGTTGACTAAAAAATGAACAAATTGCGAAAAGGCTGAATTCTTTTTTTCTTCGTCTAATATTATTATTAAAGCATGTGATCTAACAGCAAATAATATAAATGATCTGTAGTACTTTTGAGTTTTGTGTCTTAACCCTTTGTTTGTTTTTTTGGACAGTTAAGCCTTTGTTTAACAAGGTAGCATGCGGACTCTGAACTATTCTTGGGGTCTGAAGAAAACCACGTGATGCAAATACCCATGCAGATTCTTTTTTGTTTTCTAGGGTGCAAGCAAGTAATTATTTAATACGCACAATATAAATATGTTAATAAAAGAATTCTTATGTCCCGTGTTGTATATGCATGTTGTATAAAAAAAATGAGTAAGTACAGTATTTATTAAAATAAGCTATTAAAATAAATTATTATTTATTTTGTACAAATATATATTTTAATAGATAATATATTTAAAAAATATTTATATTAGTTATTGATCTATATTATATTACTAAATAATTTATAAAAAAATCAAAAATAAAAAATTATTAGGTTATACTTATATCAAAATATAGATATATAAAAAATTGAATGTACAATAAGTAAGGTAATATTTCTTTTCTTTAAAACTTCCAAAATTTCCCACAGGAAAGGGGTTTCTTTTAATTAATGTTATGTTAATATGCATACAATATATACCTCCATAATAAATTTTATTTTTGTTATTTTTTAAATTTATTATCAGAGTTATAAATAAAGGAAGTGATAATAATAATTAAGCGGGGCATGAAAAGAGACATACAGAGGGCTTGATGGAACCACTGGCTTTGAACTCCCAGTCAATGATATTGTCGTAGTTGCCCACCGTTACCACACTTCTTACTACCAAGTTCACTTCTGTCCTCGACTCTAATAACTCCTGTTCATTAACACACACAAATATTCCATTGCCTTAATCATTTATTTCCACAACAAAGTTTCCTACATATATTAAAATATGGTTTATTAGTTTTGTATACCGTGACGTCGGGGATGCCAGTTTCAGTGTGACGCCACATGATGTCTCCGTATTTTTCAAAAACACAAATAGCGTTCTCCAACAGGCTTGGGCTGCCGTCGCCTGTGTGGAGGAACACATCCAAGAACTGCGCATGAGAAGGGCAGTCACGATTGGGCTTCATGGACACTGTTGAGAGACCGAATCCAAACTCGCCAGCATCGAAGAAAGTCTTGAAGTACCAATCCTCAGAAGGGTCTTGGTACGGCACAAACAGCTCTGAGATATATCCTCTGTACATCACTCTCCTTGACTTGTGCTTCTCCAAATCATAGATCGATGCTGTGGACAACACTACTCCTGCTCTTGAATCAAATCCTATATGGAACTTCCAGTTCGCCCAGCTGAGCAGTAATGCATATATTGATATTAGAGCATGCACTCATTACTACTTAATTACGATAATAATGCAATGAGAAAATTAAATGAATATACCTAATAGAGTGACCGTTGATCTGGAAGCCAGGACCTTGAGGTTGATGAGTGGCAAGGCTGTGCTGCTTGGGGCCGAAGGGTGGTTTCTGGTTAGAGAGGCGGTAGTCGGTGTTGTCTGCGGTGGGAACAGGGTGGATGGCTCTGTCATGGTACTCAATGATCTTCATGAGGTCAAGGTCGACCAGTATGTAGAGCTCACTGATTGGGCGGACATATATGTTCACTGTGCTTTCCTTCATGAAACAATCGAGTTTGACAGCTCTCTTGCTGTTGGCCTCGCCGTACCATCCAACGGAGAAGGTAGCGCAGACGACCTCAGAGAGGTTGAGGCCTCTCTTCTTGATGGAATCTTTGAAGGGTTTGTAACTGAGCGGAAGCAGTATGGCGTCATTCTGCTCCTCAACGCTCAAGGTTGGGAAGCCGTGGCCAGTGTGAATGTTGTCGGAGAGGATGAGCTTGAGAGTGAGATCAATGACGATCTCGTGGGTCTGTTTGTTAATTATTGCAATGACAAAGGATTTCCGAGGGATGTTTACGGTTCCTGGCTTGGAGTGTTCCCATTTGAGAAGAGAAGGCTTGTCAGGGTCATGAAGGCCAATGTAGTTGAAGGTGAGGGTGTTGTTTGAGGTTGGGTACTTGCGTTGGACTACGGTTTGGACAGTCGTTATTTCTTGTTTGGTTAGAGGGTCAAGTGGGTGTTGGAATTGCAGTGATGATGAGTGCACTGCTTGGAAGGAGAGAAAGGACAAGAGTAGGAGGAGAAGCATGAGGTTCATGCTGGAAGGCATGTTTAGCTAGCTGTGTTGTTGTTGTGTGGAATGAAAGCTCTCCCCACAACCCCTTATATATACACGTACGTTCTCATATGCACAATACTAATCGGGAAGGAAAAAATAAAATAAAATAAAATTGAGAGCACCATTCCTAATTCTGCATGTCTTTCATTTTTATTATTTTATTTTCAATAATTTGAACCAATTGTATTAGAGATAATACATACATATATATGTTCTCCATCATCCAACAAAGATACAGGCACATCTTCTTTTTATCATTACTATTGTATGAATAAATATTTGGATTGCTAGTTCATGTTCTTATTTATTTTTATTTCTAAATAAAAAAATTGATTTTTTTTTCAATTTTTCTTATATAATTTTACAAAATAATATTTATATTTAATAAAAAATAAAAAAGTATAAAGAATAATTGCAAGAAAGTGAATTAGAAAACCCACCCCTTATAATATTGGGTCAATTATTTAAGTTTTTATAAATTTTTACATAATAAATCTATATTTACTTTCTATAAACTATATTATCTGGATTCCCTTAAAAATATAACATGATTATATTTTAGAATATAATTTATTTTACTTTATTTTGATAATTTATTGTTTATTTCTCATAATTTAATATTATGCCACGCCATTAATTAGTCCTTCATCTCCTTTAATTTGTGAGAGACGGTAAGGACGACGCTGACTAACTCCTCGCATCTGCCCTATCGAATCAAATATATGAGCATATAGTAAATTAATTATAAAAAAATTAGAGAGCTAATATATTATGATTAATAGGGAGTTAATATGAGTTATGAATGATAATTTATATAAATTTTAAATAATAATTTAATTAATAATATATAAGTTATAGATAATAATTCATCTATAAAGTTTAGATGATAACTTAATTATTGATTCATTAATGAATTTTATAACGTTGATTTCGTAGATTTTTATTAACACAATGATCATTGGATTAGGGATTTAAGATTTCAGAGAATGTGAAAGCCCATTCATCAGTTGTACTATTTTTAAAATATAATATTTTAAGAGTTCAATCAAAAGGGTATTACATGGACCGCATCACTCACTTTAAAATAATATACTATTTTTAAAATATATATTTTCAAAAGAAAGTTTAAAAGTTTGATCTTCTTTTTCTTAATAGCACGGATCGCATCATTAGTTTACTGAACTTTTTGGTATAAATTGAATAATCAGGTGACTGATTCTCAATTAATTTAACAAAACTACTAGAATTGGCAAATTAGCTACCTGGTTGCCTTTGTTGCTTAGAATTGAAGATCTAATCCTTGGATACACGTTCTGCCTGACCTGTTTTAATTCTTTCTATTATTTTATTGCCAATAATTTGAACTCATTATGTCAGGGAGAATTTTTCCCATTCCCTTCCCACTCGATCTGGTCGCTAGCTCCAACTTTTGCAGCTAATATTATATTACTGTTAATTATTTGCTTCACTCGAATGTGTTGGTTAACTTGAGCGAGGGTTTAAAAAATCCAATATAACTAAATTGAATTGAAATGTACTAAATTTTTTAATAAATTTAAACAACAATTTTTATTTATAAAAATCAATCTAATAATATTGGAAAGTTTTCAGGTATACCGGTGTATCGATATACTTGTAATCTGTAATCGTTGATTTTAATTTAAAAAATTTAAAATATAAATATAAATAAAAATCAACGGTTACAGATTAGATTACATATTACAGATATACCAATATACTTGAAAATCTTCCAATAATATTTTGGTTTGGTTTAATTATTTGAATGAAAAGTAGCTAGCTAGCTAGCCGATCGAGTATTGCTGATGAATTTCCATCCTTTTCTGAAAATTTTGAAAACAATATAATATAACTCCCTGATAAATAAATAATAACTATGCAAGTAGAGGGTGCTTCTCTTGAACTAATTCACGTGAACGATTCAGGTTCTTAATTCTTACATAAACAATCATAGGATTCAATGATTCATAGCATATCCACGAAAAGCAACACAAATAATTAAAGTATTATTATTATATGAATTTAATTTTTATATGTTGTTATAATAAAATTTTTTTACATATATATTTAATTAAGTGTTATTATATTATTTTTTAAAATTTATTACTTTCAAAATTATATAAATATGAAAAAGTCTTAATAATTATAATAAAAGGTTAATATTATTCTTTTTTATCATTTATTATTTTTTTAATTATACTCATTAATTTTTTATTAATCTATTAATATTAATTTTGTAACATTATTCTATAAATATATACGTACATAAATTTGATTAGATGTTCCTCTAGAATTCTTTACACTATAACTGCACTTTACAGAAATGATGAGCGCAGTTGCTCTGCAACAATGAGTTAAAGATTTTTTTTTTCTTCACATAACACACGCTCGCTACAAATTAAGTCAACTCAATATAATAACAAGCGAATAATTAACTATATATATGAAACATTTTAGATATTTTAAAAATAAATAAAAATTCTCATACTGATACATATTAGTTGAATGATAAATTATTAATAAATATTTATAATCAAATTGATCTCGTCCCAATAACTAGATAGCTACTAACTATAATTCGACGGCTACAACCTATCATCCAACTTATAGCTCGGCTAAATTTATTATTTTTATAGAACTTGGCCAAGTTAACCTACAACTTGGCTTACTTAACCAACACTTGGTGCAATCCAATTCCAATTAATAAAACATATGCAAAATTGACACTACTAAGATAAAACTGAAACAAACGTATACGACCTTGTCAATCAAGTATCCACCTCCTGATAATATGGAAAGATAATAACAAATTTTATCACTCACAAACTGCATAATCAAGCAGTTACTTCCATCTATAAATAACCCTAGCTTTAGCTAGGTCAAGAGAATCTGAGTTCTCTTCTCACTTTACATTTATTATTTTACTGACTTGAGCATCGGAGTGTCTTTTCAGGTACCAACCCTCTCTGTTCCTCAAACTGGCCAAGATGGTTCTTCATCCTTAAAGCATCGCCAAACAGTCTCATCTTCATACGAAAGAGTTATACCCCGGCAACCAGCAAAGGACACAAATTATTCTAGAATATATGGTATAATAACTTTGTTTCTTAATTATAATCAACAGGGGCAAAGTAGTATTTTTCTTTTGGGACAAAAGGGTGAACTAGAAAAGTGTTTAAGCCCAACTCAGCCATGGCCTCGTAGCCAACACAATTAACAGAGACATCCAACCACAGAGACTCACGTAGTAGAAAATCGGGTTGGTAACTATTTCCTCTAGCACAAATAGCGGATTGCTTAAATGTCTACTCTCAATTTTGAACCTTACAAGAACAAGATACTGGAGTAGGTTGGGATGGTCTGGGTGGGTAGGGGTCGGAGTAGGAACGGTATGGGTTTGGGTTATGTGTTGGTTGGGCCATCTGGCCGTGACCAAAAACAATTTTTACACAAGACATTTCGTCCAAAAAGAGTAACAAGACATTATCATCATGTTATTGATCTAGAAAAATAATTAACAAAGAACAGTAAGATCTGTAAAAACACCATCCTTCTTATTTTCAATTTTATATATATATATATATGATCTTGTTGTAAGTCCAAGGAAAAAGAAGATATAATCTTTTTGTTAATTATTCAAAGTTTGAAACACAAGCATTAAGCACGTACAAGGCAGCAATTATTATTCCCACATTAAAACAAATAAACAAACAAGATTTCACATTTTTCCCCGTAACAAGGGGTCCCTAGGCTCTAGGTAGCACGGTATTTGAGATCTTCAATCAATTAGCGTGTGCTTGTTCACCTACTTGGGGCAGCCAGGCCATGCAACATCGTTGGGAGAGAGAGTCTTGAGAACGGGATTCCTGTCAAAGAAATTGGTTGGCCTGAGCTCAAATCCAGTGCTCAAC